>APFE031501447.1:0-119785 GCA_000404065.3 Pinus taeda
AAATAATTATTTACATTTCATACATTAGAAAATAAAAAATAAAATAAAATAAAAAAACCTTTAAAAAAAAGTTTGGTGTAGAATTACCACGTTTCTAAATCGGCATAAAAAACACTACCATTATAAAACACAATGTACATAAAAAAAATTATAGTGCCAAAAACTAAGCTCTAAAAAACACGTGTGTTTTGCATCACCCATTTTCAAAATCGGGTCACTTTTTTGCTATCTCTACAAAAACGGGTAACAGTATGAATTCCCATTTCAAAGTTTACTTATTTCTCCTCCAAGCGAAGATAAAAGAGGGAAAGTATTTTTGGCATATATATATATATATATATATATATATATATATTATATATATATATCGTCTTTATCACATAAGCAAGTCGGCCTAAAGGCATGATATGTTGGCCTAATGAGTAGCCCTTAATACTATAAATAAGGGTCTCTCCTCTTATATTTGGACACACACACAAGATCATTTTCGATCTCCAATCAATGCGAAGAAGACTCTCTTTGTGTTCAAGGTAAAGGAGAAGATCAAGTTGCCACAAGACATCAAAAGAGAAGTTTGTTATGTCCTCAATAACCGTAGGAAGCTCATCCACATGTGCGAGGCTAGGGAATATTTCTATATGCCCTACTTGTTAATAAAATCATTCAATCTCAAGTATATTTGAATGGCAGAATTGTTTGAAGAGCAGCGACAAGTGGAGCAAAGGTTTGGGAGGGCTAGGAGATCCCTAAACCTTCCACACGTGCGAAGGTGCAGGCCATCTCTAGGGTTGCATTACAGTCCTTAGAATTCTTCACGAAAGGAGGTTGATTCAAGTTCAAAAGAAATCAGTTGTGCATCGAAAGAAAGATCTGAATCATGCAAAGGGATAGGAGAGGCTACAAGAACTTGTAATTCACGCATACGAATAAGAAGTGACATCTTCAGAACTATAGTTAGGGCAGCAAAATAGTTCAAATCAAGGAATCAAATTCTTTTGTCTAAGTAAAGTCTTGAAGACAACAACTTGACAAGTGAACCATTTCATACAAGTAAGGATTAAAGGAAGGAGGAAGGGAGAAGGAAGTTGATCCACAAGTTGCAGATCTGATCCAAGGTGCAACATTTCAAAGAGCATTAGTAATAGAAGATTCTAGCCTTGATCTTCGAGTCAACTTGATCAAGGGTCTTTGTATTGGTCTTGGAAAAATTTTCAAGTGAAGATTCTATATGAAGAATTACTTGTGGGTTTTCCTCTCAGGATTGGAGAGGTTTTTCCCTGGATGTTGCCTATATCTTGTGTTATTGTTCTTTTGTTTATTGTACATGGTAGTTGGTTAATGAAGTTAACAATCATTCACATATGAAAAATCTTGTTTGAACAAGTCTAAAGGATAAATTACTTCACAAGCAATTATCTAAGAATGAGAAATCATTAACATATCAAGCCCTTAGATTTCCTAGCATGGTATCAGAGGATTGGTAGCACATCAAGAAAGGGATGATAAAGAACATTAAAGAAGAGGCAAGGAAGTTGAAGTTAAAGGCAAAGCTAGATTCAGATCCACATTCTGAAACTCCAAGATCTATGAAAGAGAAGACAAGGTTTATCATTTGGGCAAATCTATAAGAGGAAGTTATCAAGAATCCTCACTTCAGTTGAAGAGCAGATCCCCAAGGATAAAATATCAGGTTCCCTAGCATTCAAGGATATTCAAGCTTCCTCAAGCTCATACAAGGCAACCATCAAAATTCAAGCTTCAAGGATCATCACATCAAGTAAGTATATTATTTATTTGAGCAAAACTAATCTTGAAAAAGATGTCTTCTTGCAAGGAAAGCAATAAGTTAGTTGGAGTTGCCAACTTCCTTTCTTGGAAGAAGAGAACTGACCTCAATTTGAAAGAACAAGAAGTTATTGAGTATGTACAAAGGAAAATTGTTGCTCCTACTGATAGTCAAGAATTGTCTAAGCATAAAAATAATGAGGTGAGAGCTCAAAATATTCTCATAGAATATATCAACGACTCTCTGATTCCTTATGTAGCCAAGATTGAAACAACCAAGAAAATCTATGACAAATTGATAGATTTATTCTTCGTCGGCACAGCAGGGGAAGGGATCTCGTTAAGGAATGAGTTGTACAAAATGAATATCAACAAAGAAGAAGGTATAGCTCCTTACTTCATAAGGGTTTTTGAAATAAGAGATCAGTTACAGGAACAAGGATAAATCATGTCTAATCAAGAGATGACTATGATAATGCTTAATGCACTACTTGAGGAGTGGGGAAACTTTACAGCCAACATATGGGCTAAAAAGAAGGCATCCTCATTCAATGATCTGTGGGCAATATGCAAAGTAGAGGAAGCCAAATTAAAGGCCAAAGAAGATATTGCAGTTGGATCCAAGGAGCAAGCATTTGCTGCAAGGTTCAAGAGAAAAGGAAAGTTCGGAAAGTTTGAGAGATCTGGTCATCAACAACATCCCAAGAAATACATGTCAAAGATTCAATGCTTTGAATGTCACGAATATGGACACTACCAAAGAGATTGTTCGAAGCGAAAGAAGAATAGAAAGAGGAAACATGAAGCAACTCATGTCGCTTAGGAAATTCAAGACAATGAAAAGAAGCCGAAGGAGGAGTCACAAGATCTTTATTGTGATTAAAATACCACCTCCCATTTTCTTTCATAGGTCTTAGTTAGCAGATTGCGTAGCATTTAGTGACATGTTGTGATTCATGAACATTCTTATGTGTTGTCTAAGTAACTCTTTTAAATAATGAATTGACTATGTATTACGTACCATCCATGGATGAACAATTGATGAATGAGGATATGTTGAATCCTCTGGAAATACTGTTAATGGTTATGATTAATGTATATTATATTTCTTTATGTAAGGATTCTAAGAAGAAATGAAATTTCTATGTGTAGGAAATTCTAAGACGATAACACTTTGGTTCTCTGAATTATGAAAGAATTTTTACAGACAAATATCCTCCGTAAAGAATCCAGGTTAGAATGATGGTACCAAGAGAACATGTAAGGATCAAGTCAACTTCGTTGCAGGTCGAAGATCCCTCAAGAAGTCTGTTGCAAGAATCATAGTATAATTCAAGACAAATGAGGTATGTACACTTTTGTTTAATATTATAATATCATTTCATATGGTTGCAAGTAGCATGGATCAATCATGATCAAGAGAAAAAGGATCTTCTCCTCTAAAAGGTTTAAAGATGAAATCAACATAATATGTCCTCATATGGACTATGAGGTAGTTGACTACAATTAAGGAACTATGATTGGAAGCTCCTGGGAATGAAAGGCGTGAGGATGGTAGAGATCGTGAAATATGCAACCATGATGGAAGCAATCAACATCCAGAGAATCAAGAAGATTTGACTTAGAAATATCCCAGAAATATATGAAGACTCTGATGGAAGTCTGAAAAAGATGAAGACCCTTGACAACATATATCTTTGGGAGATGTGTCAACATGAATGCAGGATGTTGATACCTACAAGAAGATGTCACTGGAAAATGCCATCACCAAAAAGACAATATATGATTCCTTTTGGATAAGTTTGGGTATGTGTGCAGGGCCATGGTAAGAAGAGTTGTGAAAGATGTCACAACTATGTACCTTATGATCACTGTTAAAATAAAGGTAGAGATAGATGGCCATATGAAGGAAGCTCCATATGCAAATCCAAGGAAGACACTTTCCAGGAAAGAAGGAATGACATGATGATGGAAAGTATTGGATAGTTGAACCCTACACATGAAGAAATTGATGACATCGATGTCTTGGATAATCAGTCAACGAGAAGACCCTATAAAATGTTGATGATAGATTCCTTGTTTAAGAGGGAGCTCTTGAAGGTTCCTATGAGTAAAGGAACATGAGTAAGTTTTTGAGTAAAGAGAAACTTGGAACTCATCCTTGGTTAAGAGGGTGAGTTAGACACAAAATTCTTGTCTTCAGTTTGGAAGAAAGAATGGAGATTGTGTAATTATCTGGCATCTGACACTCTTTGAGGATGTGGTAGGGCATCCAAGACAAGAGTGGGCAAGAGGACCGATATACTTGAGGGCTTGGAACCCAAGATGAGAATAGTCCTAGTAGGGCATACTCGGAGAACACCCGGGTGGGTATAACCCTAACAGAGACAATGATGATGTGTGCCTATCAGTCATTGGTCTCGCCAACATTGTGTGCTCTGATCTAAGTGAGAGATAGAGATGTTAGTCAAGGCCTTGCTATATAAAACAATGTTGGTTGAAATGATGCTATAACAAATGGATTGCAATCTGATCTTCTTATGAGAATTCTTCTATGAACTTGAAAAATTCCCCAAGGACCATGTATGTATGAATACCTTCCTAGTTAAAAGGAAGTGTTGAAGAAAGTGTAACTAGGTTCGGTCTTCATAATGACACATGCCAATGTAAATAATGTAATTTGTCTTTAGCAAAATATTTTGAAAATTTGAGTCATGGGTTTCATGCTCAAAATTTGTTTTAGTAGCTCTCATTGTGAGCTCTAGGCTAGGTGATAGGTTTCTGTCATTAATGTAAATACTTACACTCGAAAATCTATAATGTGTGACTCCAAGATCAAGGGCAGATTCATGTGGAAATACTCCTCCAAGTTCAAGAACAAATGGATAGTGAAAGTCTCCTCCAAGCGAAGATAAAAGGAGCAATATATTTTCAGCTTGAATATATTTATATATATATTCATGTCGGCTCTATCACATAAACAAGTCGGCCTAAAGGCATGATATGTCAACCTAATGAGTAGCCCTTAATACTATAAATAAGGGTATCTCCTCTTCTATTCGTCATTATCGATCTCCAATCAATGGGAAGAAGACTATCTTTGGGTACGAGGTAAAGGAGAAGATCAAGGAGTCACATGGCATCAAAAGAGAAGTTAGTTCTGTCCTTCATAACTGCAGGACGCTCATCCACACAAGTGAGGCTAGGGCATCTTTCTATCTGCCCTACTTGTCAACAAAATCATTTGGTCTCAGGTCTATTTGAATGGCATAATTGTTTGAAGAGCAGTGACAAGTGGAGCAAGGGTTTGGGAGGGCTAGGAGAGCCCTAAACCTTCCACACGTGCGAAGTTGCTGGCCATCTCTAGTGATGCATTACAGTCCTTAGCATTCTTCATGAAAGGAGGTTGATTCAAGTTCAAAAGAACTCGGTTGTGCATCAAAAGAAAGATTTGAATCATGTGAAGGGATAGGAGAGGCTACAAGCACTTGTAGCTCACATGTACGAAGAAGAAGTTGACATCTTCAAAACTGCAGTTAGGGCAGCAAAATAGTTTAGGTTAAGGAATCAAATTATTTTGTCTAAGTAATGTCTTGAGGACAACAACAAGACAAGTGAACCATTTCATACAAGTAAGGATTGGAGGAAGGAGGAAGGGAGAAGGAAGTTGATCCACAAGTTGCAGAGCTGATCCAAGGTGCAACATTTCAACGAGCAACAGTAATAGAAGATTCTAGACTTGATCTTGGAGTCAACTTGGTCAAAGGGTCTTTGTATTGGTCTTGGAAATTTTGTCAAGTGAATATTCTATAAGAAGAATTACTGTGGGTTTTCCTCTCAGGATTGGAGAGGTTTTGCCCTAGTTCGTGCCTATATCTTGTGTTATTGTTCTTTTGTTTATTGTGCATGGTAGTTGGTTGATGAAGTTAACAATCATTCACATATGAAAAATCTTGTTTGAATAAGTCTAAAGGACAAAATTACTTCACAAGCAGTATCTAAGAAAGAGAAATCATTAACATATCAAGCCCTCAAATTTCTCAACACTAAGATCGCCTATCCAAATTTATTTCACTCTCATTTACCGAGCCCAGCACTACGGTAGAAATGTGATCAATTCATAAATCCTCCACAAATCCAGATCATTGACCCATTAACTCTTCCTCTAGAACCTCGCCAACGGAGACTAAGGTATTTTCTGGTTGTGTCAATCATGACACCTTGCTGTTTTATGTTTTTGTAAATATTCTATTTCAAGAAATGAAGTCTAGTTATTTAAGGTTTAGTTAGTATAGTTGTGCAAGTTGCACACTCACATCATTTTGTTGTGATGAATCATTGGAAAATGAAGGAATATTTTGTAAGGGGTACTCATCCTGAGACCCTATAAAAAATTGTTTATGATACATTTTGAAGGGTTTTGAATTCTGTTTTCATATAGAGGTTCTGAATTTTGGTTTTTAAAGAGGCTTTGGAATTGTTAAAGGAGAAAGTGAAAATGTATGTTCTATTTGCAGATTAATAGATAGTTTTGGTGATTCTGGCTCACATGAGGCTATAGTATGTATTCTCTTCTGTGTTCAATTCATTTATCTCTGTTTTCTTCTCAGATGACATGTAATAGTAGTTGTTGGGTGTATTTTTATGAAATCATGGATTCATCTATGTCTAATGTCAATCTTAGACGCCCGTGACTAGTAAGATCTAACGTCCTTAATATGTGCTCCATGTAATCTGTCATTCAATGTTTCATTTATCCGTTTTCTTATTGAAGTCTAATGCACTGAATTTTATGCTAAACCCTGTATATTTGATTTCATTTCTTCATATTATTCTTTCGCACTTACTACGATGACCAACGAACTATGTGCTTCTGTAAGTTAGCGACCAGAGCTAGATATTAAGTCTATTTACTTGAAAGAGATTCTGAACCAATTCTATTTTAAAATGTGTTTAATTTTGAATGCAAGTGAACAATTTCAGAAAATCTTACAAATACTTCTAATTTGTCATAAGCACTGACCTCTCCTCTATTGAAAAATCTAGGGCAAATAAGTGTAGTGTGATTCTTCATTACTTGATAACAATTTGTGGAGTCTTTTTACTTTTTCTTGATAGCTTAGTCTTCTTCTTCTTATTATTAATGCATGTGTGTGCACTTCATCAAACTGCTACCAAACAATAAGAACAAGAACACAAGATGTTGGCACTCTACCAAGGCCAAAACCTCTCTTCTCTTGAGAGGAAAACCCTTTCATGGATTTCTCTTATTGAAGCTTCTATTGATCAATGCCAAACCCTAGATCCTTGGTAAGAATTTCCTCCAAACAAAAGTCAAGTCCTCTTTCATGCACTTTGTTCCTCGGCACATATGCTTCCTCCTTCCGGCTCTTTGCTCCTCAGCACTTCATCTTCCTTCTTTATTTCTTGTCTAGAGATAGACCTTCCTTGAGTGAGCCTTCTAGATGAGGTGTTCCTCTTCTACCCTTTGCTCAAGTAGACTTCTTCTTTGACCAAGTGAGATCCTTCTTGAGATATGGGTGTATGACTGTACTGTTGTTCAATTGCCCTAGTTTCTCGCACGTGCAGGAGGTTCACTTGGTGTTGTATGCCCTTCTCTCCGCCGCTTGAGTGTCTTTCTTCTATGCTTGAGTAGGAGGCCTTGTAGGCCTAGATTTAGCCCCAAACAAGGATAGATAGGTGACTATGAATTGTTGTTGTCCTAGCCGCAGGGACAACCCTTCATTTCCTTGCACATGTGACTGCAACTGCCCTAGAACAAACCTCTTTAACTTCAGTTGTATACCCTTCTTCCTCGTTAACCTTAGAGACCCTTTTCCTTCGCTCTTTCTTGTTTTTTACCTTCACATATTTCAGAGAGGAGTGCATTGTCTTTTGAGGGAGTGGAAAAGCTCTATATATAGAGGTTTGTCTGTCCTTTAGGCCGACTTGCTAACTTGTTTGTAGGCTGACTTGTTGTCTTGCTTTGGATGGCTTCTTTGGTGGTGTAACGAGCTTCTTTGATGGTGCCTTTGCATAGGAGGAGACTTGACTTTTCTTGGAGGTATTCTGTTAACTTTGATACATATTCATACATGGTGTAACATGCCCTTAAGGTCTTCAACCTTTTTATTTTGACTATTTGATTCGCCTATAGCACTTTAACTAGTGCTAGACCTATTTCAATGAGCAAGAAACTCATTGACATACATTATTAAGATAATATTTCTTTTTCTTGAATAAGTACAAATATCAAAAGTACATTTATGAAGAGCGAACCTAGTTACATTTCCTTCAACATCCTCAACCCGGGGGTTGTCTCTAGGAGCTACAACAACCCCAGTAACACATGCATCCCCTTTATCAAAATATGATATTTTGAATTCTATTCAAAATCAAATATCATATTATAAATATCACCAAAAACACTTCACGCCTTGAAATGTCTACACTATAAATATTGTCATGAAATAAAAATAGAATGTAATCTGAAAACAACTTTGGATTCATATCTTTGAAAGAAATCTCCATTCTTCCCTCATCCCCGATTACCTAAGAATGTGACTTGGAATGAGTTGAAGTTGAGTGATAAGATTCAATACTTAGAAGCTCTTCTAACGACCATTTTTCTTCATCTCCTTCTATTTCCATAGAACCTTTGCTAAACAAACCCATCTAAACATGGGCCATAAAATTCATTAAAGCTTCTCGTTTATGAAATACAAGATGCAAAAAGAAAGTACACTTTCACATAAATTTTATTGAATACATTTTGGAATGGCCTAAATTAAAGCAGAGTGAATTTGAGAATGTAAAGAGGAAAAGAGAAAATAAGTTAATTCATGACTCAGTGAAGAGCTTAGCAATAATAAAAGCCTTATTTTATGCCCTTAATTACCGATTCCACTACGTGGAAAATACTTACTCAAGAAGACGACCATAAACTCAATGAGTCCTAGAAACCAATAACCCTTTCCTCCTTTGTGGATTTTTTATCTCTTCACTTGCCCTTGCCTTGAATCTTTCATTGTTGTTATAGTTTGTCCCTTCTTTTCTCTCTCTTGTCTCTTCTCTCTATTAATATTTCATCATTGTTTTAATTCATCTGTTCATTTCTCTTATCTCTTATCTTCTCCTCTCTAATCTCATTTTAATTTAACTAACTAAATATTTTATGTAATTATGTATCCCTCCTTTTTTCATTCTTTATTAATTTTTCATATTTATAAAAGTAATTTTAATAATAATAATTCACATCTTTAACATTTTCTTTCTATCTTCTCATCTTCCCTTTTAATTTTCCTTCCCCCTTTCTATTTTATCTATTTTCTTATTTTCTTATCTATTCCTCAACAATTATTTTCCACCTCCTTTCAATGGCTATTTTTCTTGCCTATTTATTGCCCTACTTGAGCACTCTTCTCACTTCATTATACAACGTTCTCAATCTGTAATGATGGGTGGAGTGACCACCAGAAACATTGGTCATTTCCTCAAAATTCACGCAATTCATATCTAGAAATAATAATAGCACATTTATGTACAACTGTGGAAGTTTGCTATAATATTATGTAGAGTTGTGAACTTCTAGCAATAGCTTGATGGACTCATTATGATCCCCTTCTAGTTCAACCATGTGTCTTTCTCCATTTTCCACCTCATTCTCAATCACTTGGAATCTTTTCTATTACTGTGGTTTTAGTATCCCTTCAACACTAAAGCTCCTTAACACTCTTAACAATCTCTTATCTATATAGCACCACTCTCATATGTTTTGATCCCTGAGTCTACACCACTCTTTCCCCATGCCACAACATGGTGGTCTTCAAAATTCAAAATGGCAAGCCCAACAATAATCATCCCAACAATGAATAAAATGATTCATCACCTTTCCAACTCTAAAAGAATGACCTATCTTGTGAGACCATAATGGCACCATTTCAATCACCCTCAAAACGATTTACCTTAACCTAAAAAAATTTACTACCCTACATTTAAGTAGACTTTTTATCAAATAAAACAATAGAGTATATTATTTTGAGTGTGAAACTGGCTCTCCTACCTTCAAGTTTTTCCTCTTGGAGTGAATCAATAATTCATTAAAGATCATTATTCTTGAAAAGTTTATTAGATATTTATCTCTACCTTTCACTCAAGACTATTGGTTTATTATCTATCTTTGATTCTATTTCTCATAGCTCCCCTACAATATGATATTTGGAATCATAATATTTCGATTTCAATCTTTATGAAGTTGTGCACACCCTATTTGTTTGCGTTGCATCTCTTTGCCTCTTGAAAACCTTCTCTAGGCCTGGCCTCTTCTACTTCTCAATCC
Organism: Pinus taeda; assembly: GCA_000404065.3. NCBI lineage: Eukaryota > Viridiplantae > Streptophyta > Pinopsida > Pinales > Pinaceae > Pinus > Pinus taeda. The sequence continues at coordinate 10,124 of APFE031501447.1, forward strand.
TTATTGAGGATGCTTGAATATTCTCCCATCTAACTTGTAGCTACATTCTTTCCATGTTCTTTGGAGTTGTATCCAATGCCAAAAAAAAGTTTTCAAATTGTTGACTTATGGTGATCATTTTTATAATCTATTCTATAGTTTCTTATCTTTGTTTGGACACATTGAACCTTTTCCCCTTTTTGATGTCTACCCTTTTGCACCCCTGCTAAAGTTATGTGCAATGTCATTTAATATCTCCATGTTCATGACAATGGAAGCATTTAAAAGAAAAACACGTTTAATCTATTTGATGGGTAATTCAAAGCCTTTACAATGTAACAATATTGAAGGTCCAGGTCGATTTGTTAGGTCTGATTAGGCACAAAAGTCTTTAATACATTGTCAATGTCTTTTACTTCTCAATCCTTACAAGGATGCTTGAAGATTCTCTTATTTAACTTATTGTTACATTATTTCAATGTTCTCTGGAATTGTATTCAAATCCATAAATTAGTTTTCAACTTTTTGATTTATGGTGTTCCTTTTGATCATCTATTTTATTGTTTCTCATCTTTGATTAGACACACTACATTGTTTTTCCTTTTTGATGTCTAAAGGCATGCGCAATGTAATTTGATATGTCCATGTTCATTATAATGGAAATATTTAAAACACATGCATGTGTAATCTATCAGTTGTGTACATTCAAACCCTTCATAATGTAACATTATTTGAGGTCTAAGATAATTTGTTAGGTTTAAATAGGCACAAAAGATTTCAATATATTGTCAATCTCTTCTTTTTAGTTAGAGACAATTTCAAACATTTGTTCAACAAATTTTCTGTAACCTAAAATTACTTCATATTTAAATTCCAATGAAAGTTGATATAATATTACATATGTATGTGCCCTCTAAAAACATTTTTGTTCTAATTTGACACACAGTGGATGCATGTGTTGTTTGGAGGAATTACAACCCCTTAAAATTTATCCAAATACTTTCTTGATAATCTTGCTACAAAATTTATTCAATGTATATGTCCACTTAGATATTTCACAATCACTTACCATCTCAAGATTTGTTACGATGGCCACAATCCCAAAATGCAATAGCTCTATGCTTAATTGATCATAAAAACTCTCCTTGGAATTTTTTAATTTTCTCTCTTACCTTGGGTTCTCTATTATTATTAAGCCTCCTTTCACAATGGTTGGCATTATTGTAAGACATCCTTTTACAATGGTCAGGAGTTTAATTCTCTCGACACTCTCAAAGACCAGCTCTGTGGTTAAACTAACAAGAAATAATCATTTCAAATAAATCTGCCTGATACAATTATTCCGTGAATGTAGCAGTCACCGATCTACAAAAACCATGAATCACATTAATATAAAAAATAAAAATAAAAAAATATCCAAAAATAAACTTTTAAACTTGTAAATCTAATTCATAAGTTTATAAACACAGGTAATCGTCTAAAATGAACTCAAACTATTCCAGATTTCCCCAAGTAAAGAGAGATTGAATCTTGACTTTGAATTTACAAATATCAAAAAGAACTTCACTTCACAATATAATACAAGATAATGATGTATTTAGTTACAATTGTAATTGAGAAGCCAAATAACATGCTATATTCCCGGACGTAAACTCGCTCAATGCCCATGACCTGCTTTTTTAAATGAACTCAAACTATTCAAGATTTCCCCCTTAGTAAAGAGAGATTGAATCTTGACTTTGAATTTACAAATATCAAAAAGAACTTCACACTTACAATATAATACAAGAGAATGATGTATTTAGTTACAATTGTAATTGAGAAGCCAAATAACATGCTATATTCCCGGACGTAAACTCACTCAATGCCCATGACCTGCTTTTTTAAATCAAAATACTCAAGTCTAGCTGCAACAAGCTGTTCCTTCAACTTTCTTGAATCTTCCACAAATCTGCGATGCATCTGTGTCTTTGCTTCAACCTCCTCCAAATATCTATCTCCGAAGGCATCGAGCTTAGCCTTCGTCCAGGCTAATCGTACTTCTAGCTTTGTTTTCTCTTTGATAAAATTTAATTTTCCCTGTGGTCATTGCCAAAATAGTTGCAAGTGTTAGGGTCTAACACAACAGTAAAAACAAACTGTTATATTACAAAAAGATATAAAAGACAGAAACTCTACATCATCTCTGCAAGCCATTCTATCTATTGTTTTCCACAGTTTATTTAGCTTAAGCCTCCTCATCTATTTAGTACATCTTTCGGACATCCCAAGATAATCAAGAATTTGTGAATCATTTGTCTTGCCAAACCTAGAAAATAAACATGGAGCAAATACATCATGGTGATGGTTATACTCACAAGGAAAAGAAGGCTAATCCTTATTAAAGGGCAACCATCAGTAATTCATTTTCATGCCAATTTTATTTTGCAGTTGGAGCTATGTTGTTCCAATATATTTGTTAGACTGGTTCCAAAGTAATAAATCAAGTTCAACTTAACTAATTAATAGATCGCTTATTTGCAGAATTCAGTGATAAGTTATAATAGTAAAAGAGAACCAAAAAGTTCGCTAAATAAGTTTCCCGCTGAAAAAAGTTAAAACCATTGTTAAAATTGCCTATGATAGGTACTAGTTATTTAGTAATTATGAATGTTAAAAATTCCCAATTATCTATTCGAGAGGAGAATATTGATATTGTTTGCTGTAAACGTGTCTCTTATGATAAGGAATAGTGTTCTCTAGCAAGGCCTTAACAAAAGGCTGAATGAATAGTTTTGGTCAATAAGAATCGACAATCATGACCTATATAAAGGCCTTGCCAACAACATACTGCTTTGTTTTACATCTATCCTTCAAGGTTTTCTCAAAAATCATTGTTGGAGTTAATGGTATATGTTCTAACCCTCATCATAGGAAATATCAGAAAAATGAACAAGACGGAATCCTGCACTTAGAATTGATTCCAAAGTAATAAACCTAGTTCAACTTAACTAATTAATTGATTGCTTATTTGTAAAATTCAAGTTAAAATAGAAAAAGAGAACAAAGAAGTTTGCTACTAAGTTACAGGAAACTCCTGAAGAATTTTCAGGAGACGCGGATCCCCGTTTCCGATACATAAATGGATACGATTCTTGTCCCAAAAGCTGTAAAAACGTTTTTGTGCCATTTCAAAAAATCAGAAACTTTAGATTTGGAATTGGATATGTTTCCAAGGGATTTAAATTTTTTTGGATCAGTTTCTGAATGGATCCATGAAAATTGTGATCAGAATCCACCCTTAAAATGTTAAAAAGCTTGAAAATTTGTATAGCCATAAATAAATAATAAAAATGAAAGAAATCAAATTTGCAAATAAACTCACTATAAACAGAGTCTCATAAAGTCTTTTCTAAATCTTTAGAAACAACGACATTCCATATATTTATCAAGGATTCTTACTAAGAAAAAGGTAGATGTTCAAAAATGCAAATAAAAGGGTTTGATTAATGTCTTCATAAAGAGCTTTATTTGAGCAATTAATTTTCATTTTGGTTAAGGTTTTGTTAATTGCCATTGATTTTGCTCTTGATTTCATAAATCCCTCCAATATAACAAATCTTCTCTAGCCAATCTTGTGCCTGCATATAGTCATGAGACCAAGCTAACATTGAGAAGATTGAAATGTTCAAATAGGTCTTGAGGGAATATCCCAATGATCCCATGGGCCTTTTAATTGTCATGCAAGGAAGATAGATATCATCTGCCATGCATGACATGTTCTTTGAAGGAGTTGGACCCGAAAGCACAAAGGTTGTAGCATTTCTGATTACATTATTAATGATGATGATAATATGTTTATGTTGAATGTTATAATAATCACTAATGATGATGACAATGTTTATGTTGAATTGATGATGATGATTTGTTTATGTTGAATTCATGACGATGACTATGCATTTTTAGATATAGATTCTAGATTCTAAAAGATGAATGGTAATATATATATATATGCCATTTCCTTGTCGTATCGTATCCTGATATACTGAAAATTTGTTGTATCTATTTCAAACCCCGTACCCATATTCATTTTTCTATCCCTCTTAGTGCAACTTAGGGTTTCTAAATAAGTTACCCGTTGAAAATAACATAAAACCAATGTTAAAATTTACTATGATAGGTACTATTTATTTAGCTATGTAGCATGGGTTCGGGAACTTAGGGGTGGGGTTTGTGAACTTGTCCCCATGAACTGGGTGCTGGAGTGAGTACTTTCTAGACAAAACCAAACGAACCCGATACTCAGTAGTTTCGCGTTGGGTTCTTTTGCGTAAACGGGTTTGCCAAACCCTGAAATTGGGTGTGTGAACCCCGACAATAGGTGAGTGGGGGGTTCTTGCATGGCATGCGACAAGCAAATTTTTTTTTTAAACAAAAGCAAATTTTAATAGTTATGTTGATTACTCTTATACTAAGAATATGCTTGTTTATGTTGATTACTATCTACCTTGCTAATTTATGTACTCTCTTTTATGCCAAGCAACGTGCAATGCCATACCCTAATTCATTGGGAGTTGAATGGGTATAATTTTTGTTGTTGTAGTTTAGCATTCTTTTCCATCTGTTGGGTAAGTCTCGAGGATCAAAATGGTGCATTTAATCACCACCAAGAACCTTGACAATACATCAATCTGAAAATGTACACTTCAAATGTAGAATTTTACCCCTAACTTTCTAGAAGAATTGTTAATGCTATGTTTTTGGTAATTCTTTGTTATGTCAATGTAAATAAAGGACGCCTGCTTATTTACTTTGAAAGAACCTTACTGCTATTGTTTTGCAACATGTTATTTTTCTAGACATCATCTAACATTTCACTGCCATCATGGAAATGCCTCAGGAAAAATTTGAATGGAGTATGACAATGGACATATACTTATGATTCAAATATCTATTATCATGATTCACATCAATATGTAAATTCAAAATTGCAATTTCTACTTGATATCAAATTTGAAATTTCAAAGTGAATGTTCATCTGAACCTATATTACATTATGGTTGGCGATGATCCACTCATTCTTGTACTGTACATTGATGATTTATCAGTGTTCCACGGGGATGCGTCCCCCAGGGTCGGGTGCGCACACCCCTCGCACCCCACGCACTCGGGACGGCGAGTCTCTTGGGGGTGCGTTTCCCCACGCACCCTTTTTGGGGAGTCTCGGGCAGACACAAGGGGGTGTGTTTCCCCGGTGTGGGAGTCTAAACTCTCCACGACTCCCCAAAAAGGGTGCTTCTGGGCGTCCCCCTTCAGTGTGGGAGTCTAGACTCCCCAAAAAGAGTGCGCCTAGGCGTCCCCCTTTAGATTTGTCTATTAAGACTTAAAAATTCAAAATTCAAAATCAAAAATTCAAAAATCAAAACCATTAAATTATTTTTTTTTAATTAAAATAAAAACTAAAAGCCTAAACCTAAAAGTCATGAAAGGCAAAACTTAAAGTTAAAAGCTCATTTCATTTCAACCCAAAGTCATTTCCAAGACTCTGAGCCAGTCGCCTTGCATTGCTCCAGCCCGTTGTTTGCAACTTTGCCTGAACGTTGAAACGCTGAGCTGAGGGACGGACCACGGTGAGCCAAGTCATTGCTGTTGAGAGAGCGTGCTGCGTCCCCTTGCAGGCTTGTTGTTGGCAGTTGCTCCAGCGGCCAACCGCTGTTGTTTAAAAGTTTGACCACGACTTTCAAGTTTCAGCCGCAGCCCAGCATCCTCGGACCTCCAGTCTTTTGCTGTCAACCCTCTGTCCCTACGCTGTGCGGCTCCACCTCCAGCTAGACATTAAAGCTTGAAATGATAAATCTGAACTGTTTTAAATTTCAAAACTCCCAGGTTACGATGATTGATATGGAACATTATTGGAGAAACCACGGAGTGTGTCAATCTTCTTTATGTTTTAAGTTTCAATTATTGATGCTACATACTTTAATTAGAACAGAGGGGGGCTATCCAAGGTCTCATACCCCTGCGTGCGACTTCAGAAAATTTAGGAAGAGACAGGGTAGATGTTACTTGTAGTTGTAAGCCACATAGAGACAGGCAAACCATGATGTCCTTGCAGAATTTCTAACTAGGTACATGCTCCTTGTAAGCCACATAGAGGCTGGAGCAAACCGTGTCACATTTTGTTGCTGCCAGTGCCTTGTATGTATAATTTGAAATGCAGACAACATACAGAAAATCAAAAAAATACTGATGTAGCCTAAATATAGTATTAATGTTGTAGTTTAAAAAAAAAATTAAAATGTTGTAACGTGTTACATACAGCCTGTGGCCCTACTGTAGTTTTTAAAATTTTTATTTTATTTTTTTTAATTTGATATCATTTGTTTAAAGTTTTTAGTTTTAAACTAATTCAAATTATCTAATTCGGTGATAAATTTATACCCTCGGATCTGTGTTATATGGCCCAGCCAATCACACATTTATGATGGAACATGAATGGTAATGCACCTGTGGATGTTCAGTTAACCACTAATAAAAGCTTGGACTGCAGTCCTATCTGTGGTACATCGAATTTGTGATTAAAAAAAGGGGCTCAGATTTATTAGCTCGGGTAGAATGCCTGAAAGCTGGGAGTATTGACCGCTGTTGCTACTCAGAACAGTTCGGACAATCATCTAACTTGAGGACAGTCCTGTAGTGACAGTCACTTGTAGAGCTAGAATTTGACTATGGAGCTAGGACATGCAACAGGTTTATGAAGTTCGGACTTGGTGCAGGTTACAAACCTCACTTGAGTATGTCATATGAATGATATATGTATCAAAATGAATGATGAGGATGGATCAATGATTCAAATTTCAATTGTCTATTTAATATTTTTATGCTTTCATTATTGAATAGTGAACAATGAATATGAACTTGAATTATATATATATATACCTCGACGACTCCCCGCACCCCCGAAATTTCCCTAAAATTTGAGGGTACTCCCACACGTCCCCCCTGTGCGTCTCCCTGCACCCGCGTCTCCCCGCACCAGAGTCTTGGTGGAACATTGTGATTTATTCATTATAGCAGACGAGAGACACATTGAGCACTCCAAGAGAGATCTTGCTTCAGAATTCAAGATGACTAATATAGGACTAATGCACTATTTTATAGGGTTGGAAGTTTGGCAGGAAGATGGGCATATCTTCATGGGCCACAGCAGGTATGCAAGGGACATATTGAGAATATTTTGTATGGATCGCAGGCTATGGCCACATCGACGATCACCAATTGGAAGAAGTTGCAGGCTTATGATTCCAAGTTGGTAGACCCCACTTTATATTGTCAATTCATCAAGTCATTTATGCATATGATCAACACTAGACCAAATATTTGTTGCAAATTCAACACGTTGCATCAGTTTACGATGGAGCCCAGGAGGGTGCACTGGGTGGCTGTGAAACTGTTGATTTTTGATAGCATCGGATATGTTCTACCCATGAAAATTAGTGGAGAGGCTAAGGCACATGAGATCTCCAAGACTCAGAAATCATTTGGGAAAATTCTACCGAATGAAGAAATATTAAAATAATTAATATCTTTAAATGGGTTCCTAAGTATAAACTTAGGAAAATTAAAATATTAATGTGTATTAATATAATATGGGTAAGAAAGTTCTAAATAATGAGGATTAAGCCAGATCTAATCTTAGTCGTTGATTAGGGACTTAATCTATTCCGTTGAATCGTCAACACGAAAAGTATAAGATGAGGCTTGAAGGTTAGTTGGAGATACACCAAGACACCAAGACAGATCAATTAGTGTGATTTTTTGGGGCGTGGTTTGCTGAGGAAATCGAACAAGTGATCAATTGCAGTGAGGGGCAATTCGGCAGGAGGACGAAGAATACATATCAAAGAGGAAACAGAGTGCCGGAAGAGGCAGCGCAGAGCTTAGGGAGGCTAATGCAGAGGCAACAAGGGTTGACGCAGAGGCTAAGGAGGCCAGCACAGAGGACGCAGAGGGCCAAAGACGCTGACATAGAAGCCGCAGAGGCTGACACAATTGACGCAGAGAGCTTCAGAGGTTGGCTGAGGTGATTCAATGGGACAAATTGAGAGTTGATTGGCTAACGCAGAGCCATAGAGGGCAACACAGTGGCTAAGAGGGTGGTGTAGTTCCATAGAGTGCGTGGAGCAACTTTCGCTGTCTAGCACAAGGAATAGCCAAAGTCACTGTGGGATCATTCATCCATTTGCTGATCAGCGAGAATATTTGTCTCTGGATAGAGGTATTGTTGCCAAGGATATTCTCTGAAGGGTGAGCCATTTCTGGAACCCTAGTTGTATTCAGAATCTGATTAATAGTAAAACCCTCTATATGCTGCACCGATTTTCCGAAGTTGGGTTTTCCGGGGACGATTGTCCAAAAATAACGGTGTCCCTTGTGTTGTCTCAATTTATTTCAGTTGTTGGTCTATATATTTGTAAAGGTTGCATTTGTGTTTACTTCGATATTTATGCATTTAAATAACTTGTTAATGCAAAGAACAAGTAGGAGATAGTAAACCAAAAAATGCAATAGGGGTTTCTGATGTGTTAGATTCAGGAATTTTCACAGAAACATGTGTTACGATTGGACTATGCCCGCGGGTATAGAGTCAAGTTAATGGGTTGTACAAGCTCATATTGGGCAGATAGTGCTAGTGATAGGAAGAGTACTTTTGGTTGTTGTTTCATGTTAGGTACGACAAAATTGTTGTGGTTTAGTAGGAAACAAAGATCAGTTGCATTGAGTTCCACGGAGGCTGATGTCATATCCCTTCCCAAATGAATTTATAACAGGTTTTCGTCTCTCCCCAATTTTGTACAAATCTTTGTTAAGTAAAGGACCCAAGCAATTTTGACTTAGGGACTTAGGAGAAATGAAGGCTGGATTAATTTGTTAGTGGAAGGTGGGGGCCAACCACGTGGGAGAACGCATTCAGCAATTCGAATTGCCTTGGAGAGGAAATCGTATGGCTGTTAGAGGGGCCCACATGAGGAAAAGGGAGGCCCATGAAGTTATAAGGAAAAAGAGCTCCTCACTTGGGCATTCATTCATACTTGCACATCGAAATCACTTGACTGTTTGCTTGAGCTGCTTAGCCGAGTCAACTGGCTATTTAGTCACGAATCTCTCAAGCGGGAGATTCAACCTTACCTTCGGGGGACTATGAGTGCCACCCTAGGAAGGCATTTTCGCAACAGCTTGAGGAGCACCGGGGAAGATGCATAGCCAACATACTCAGCCCCCAATCCAGCAGTGCATATTTTTGGGCCAGCAAAGAAGGGAAAATGCAGTTGTGATCAGAGCTTCATTGAGCCAGCACTCGTCGGAGAAACTTGGCGAGTTGAAGCATATCAGGAGGTCAACCTTGGGGAGGAGTTTTGGAGCAGGTGGGTGCAACAATTGGACAGTTCGAAACTCGGTCTTGGAGGACTAAGAAGAGGGCCAAACTGGTCATCACGTGGGCATTGAGGGAGAGAGCCACAACACCAGGATCACAACAGGGAAGGGAGGAAATTTACAAGGGATCACATCTTGGTGATTTGGGATAGTTTTGGAGAGCTTTCCCAACATCATTCAAACATGTCGAGTTTGCCAACTTGAGCAGGAGGATGGGCTCCTTGGGGGTCGAATTTCAGGAGTCTGAACTAGGCCAAACCCTTCCTGGGTTTTGGTGGGTTTTTGTTGAGGATCAGGGAGCTGAAGTTTCATAATTTTCTGAGCACGGGAAGCAGTGATTCCAACACTTCCTTTTCAGAAAACAACGCAATTTCTGGGCAACGTGGATCAGTTCTGGAGCAGTAGTTGGGCAGCCCTTAGATCATCATTTTCTTACTTGGGCTTTGTCACACTTGTCCTTGTAGACAAGCCCAAGTGCACCATTCCATTCACTGTTGTATTTGCCCATGATGATTTAATAAAATGGCTCAGAAGTTCTCTATTTCCAGCGGTTTCATGAGTGTATGGTGATTGCTTTTCATTTTTGATTGTTGCTTTGTTTCGTTGCTTTGTTTATCATTGAAATTCCTCGTTAGGAACATTACAACTAAGTACATTGCAACTAGTCAAGCCAATTGCGAAGCCTTTCGGCTTCGTGAGATGTTGTGTGGCTTATTTGGTTAAGAGGTGAGACCAACTACAATTTATTGTGATAATTAGAGTTTTATTAAACTCATAGAGAATCTAGTATTTCATGACATGTCAAAGCACATTGAGATCAAATAAAGCTTAATTTGGGATTGTGTTCAATGATGGGCAATGAAGCTAGAGTATATATCCACTAATGAATAGGTTGCAGACATTCTCACTAGTCCTTACCAAGGGGAAAGTATGTCTACTTCATGGATAAGATGGGAGTGATGAGAAACAACCAATTTATTGTGATAATTAGAGTTTTATTAAACTCATTGAGAATCCAGTATTTCATGACATGTCAAAGCACATTGCAATCAAATATCGCTTAATTTGGGATTGTGTTCAATGATGGGCAATGAAGCTAGAGTATATATCCACTAATGAATAGGTTGCAGACATTCTCACCAGTCCTTACCAAGGGGCAAGTATGTCTACTTCATGGATAAGATGGGAGTGATGAGAAACAACTTCCTCAGAAATAGGAAGCATTTAAAAAGGTACCAAGGAGGTCTTTCCTAGAGCTTTTTTCCTAAGCCTAGGAAAAGAAGTGAACCTGCCTTTTTAGTGCGACTTTATGTGATTATTAAAATCATGTGATTTTAGTCACTTTATGAGCTACATGGTACAAGAAGTTATTAAAGTAACTAGAGGGGGTCATTAATGAAGGGGAAGACATGAGAGGGGGTCAATGTGAGATTAGATAGACACCCTTGATCAAGAGAAGCTAAGATCTAATCTTAGCCCTGATCCTAGAGATAGGCCTTCTTATCCTTATGGAGACTAAAAAGGGGAAAAAGGAAAAAGGAGACTCATTCTTCATGGGTAGAATTGGAGAAGAGAGGAGAAGCAAAGAGATGAAGCTGAGATAGCATTTTGTTGAAGGAGAGATCAATTTGCAGCAAGGAGAAGGAAAATACAGGCACAAATCCCAAGGTTTAGATAGTGGCACAAAACTCGAGAAGGTACAGACAACTACAACACATTTTTCAAGGCTTCTCTTACAAAAATTTCAAGGCAAGTACAGGCCCAAACATCGAGAAGTCAAGTCTAACAACAAGCATTATGAGGAAAAAATTTCAAGTTTGACAGGAACAAAATTTGAGGAGAAATGGAAAGTATGCAAGCATGAAGTTCAAGGAAAAAATTCTTGATCTATGGACTAAATTTCAAGGAGGAAAAAATTTGTTAGTGGCACAAATTTATAAAGTTTGTAGTGTTGAACAAAGGCACAATTTTTAGGACTAGAAAGTCTAAGTTGTGGCACAAATTCCAAGGCTACACAAATTTCTAAATAGTGGCACAACTTTCTAGAAGCTTACCCAAATTTCAAGGAGGGAGATGTGAAAATTTACAAAATTGCAATAACTAGAAATTTATTCTTCTAATTATAAATTAATTATGTAGTTTATTTGCTACGACAAACAACGAATAAATCACATTGCAATTTTTCAATAATTAAAACAATGCGGAAAATAAAATGCTGGAAACTAAGAAATATTAGTACACACACATAAAATATGACACCATTATTTTTGGACAATTGTCCCTAGAAAAACCCAATTTGCGAAAACTAGTGCAACAATTGAGGGTTTTATTATTATGCAACAACATAAATTTTGAATACAATAAAATGGATGCCAAACTAGCATTTATGTTTGACAGAAATACTAGCAAAATCAACTGAGGGAAATTACCCTCCTCCACAAGCAATCCCGCAACAAAGTGTCTCAGCAACTAGGTCATCCAAACACTTGAGCAAGCCCTTTCTGCGTTGCCTCTGTGCAGGCCTACTTGCACTAGTTAGAATCTTCCTTTGATGATGATGTCCTGCCTGTTGTTGCCTCTAGAAGTGATTCTCCCGTCCTTCTAGAAATCTTCCCGAACACTGGATGCTAAATCAACCTCTCCTTAGGCTGAGTCGAATTGCCTTTGTGAGGCTACCGTGCAGCCTCTTGGAGAATAAACTCAACCTCCTCTCACTGCCTCTCTGGAATTGGAAACTCCTCTGAAAGTATGCTACTCGATCACTTGCTCAATCTCATTGTTGAATCACCTAGTACTAGAAAATAGAATTGCCTTTGATCACTAAGTATCTGTAATTGGTGCATTCTCCATCTACTCGATCGAACTCTTCTTGTAACCTCCAGTTGAGACTTCAACGACCACGATTAAATCTTAATCAATGGTTGAGCTCATCTCTAAGTCAATTCGTGTGAGTTTCTAGAGAATCCTCACCTTTCTCAATTAATTCCTATTAACTAATCGATTTCCATAAATTAGACTTAGCAAGGAATGTGTTCTAATGTTGCACTATTACAACGCCCTGTCTCTCCATCATCCTCTCATATAGGTTGCTGATGTCTGACAACTCTAGCTGCCTACCAGTGTCCATTAACCACAGTGCTAACTCTAATTCATCTGCCATTAGTTGTAGCTGAACCATGTTGCATCTATGATGTTGCTGACATTGAACTGTACAACCTATACTACTGCCAACTCTGCATCTATACTGCGACCCAACTAAAACTCCCTCTCATCGTTGTTGTTGTTGCTACAACTGAGAAGTATCCAAAATATTGAAGAAATTGTGATCACATGCTGCAACTATCTCCTGAGTCTTTGACTGCTACTAGCCTCTGCACTGTCCACTGGGAAACCTACGTTGTTGTTGATTATGCACTGTGCCTCCTGCACTGCTATCAACACTGCTTTGCGCCCCTCAACATCTTACTACAACTAGTCTGCAGCGGTCACTCTGGAATTGACTACACCAAACTAACGTTGATCCTCCTCCTACTAAATATTGTGGGCCCCTATAGTAAAGGTATGATTCTTCTGCAACAATTTGGAACTGAATTCCTTGTCACATTTGCACTAGACCTTGCCCAAATCTTTGCAACTCTGGGACTAAAGCTCTACATCGCGCCATCTCTCTCTTGGAGGTATAGCTGCATACACGATGAAATCTTCCTCTAGCCTCGAGGAAAGATTATTGATCTTTGCGAGTGCTGCCGCTTGATCTTGCTTCCCTTCTTGTCCTTCTTCCTCTAAGGACACTAGGTACTATAGTGGCCAAAATCACCATACCTCAAAGACTTGATCTTGGAAAAATCCTTCTTCTTCTTCTTCTATCCCTGCGAGCCTTGTCCCTGACTGAGACCTTTTGCTTTCCCTTTCGATGCAAGGGCCACATTCTCTTCCTCGTTCACACCCTTCGATCCATTGCTGCTACTGCTGCTGATGGGGCTCTTTACTAGGGCTTGTTAATTTGGCATCTCAGTGACAAATTCCAACCATGGGATGAGATTCCTCTTTTCAAGAACAATTTTCACTATTGAAGCACTCAATTTGGACAAGGCAAAGTGTCTTTTGAATTAAAGCCCACATGTGCATATTTGATCAAGTCAGCGCAAAAGCAAATTGGACACCCTTGGAAAGCTATAAATACAAGTGACCTCAACCTCATTTGGACATTATCTTGAAGCATTCTACTATTCTCTTCTTTGGTTTGGCTCGCACAAGTCTGAGGTAAGTTCACAGAGATTGGTTGGCATAGGTTCGCAATTGCAGGGTCCAAAGCTCGCATCTCTGTTTTTAGGGTTTTGAGTCTCAGCCACAAGCATACCATAGAGAAATTTCAACTGCAATCACAAGCATGTCATGGAGAAATTTTGATCGAAGCCTTTCAGTGGTATGCATGACACATCTTCCTTGCGACTGGGACCTAAAGGTTGAATTTTTAGTTGACCAAAGTTTTTGTCTGTTGACCACAGAATTCAACAGTTGACTACAGGTTCCTGAATCAGGGTTTTTGGATTATTAGCATGGTTGGGTTCATCTTGTGGATATTGTTTAGTTGATTTTGTTGGATAGTTGTATGGATGAAGATATGGATCATTGTACTCTCTTTTGTTGAATCATTCAATGACAATATAATAAGAAAAATAATTTGAAAGGGTTTTCCCTATAGTGGGTTTTTCCTTGGTCTCCGACCAATCCTGGTGTCTTTATGTGTGAATGTTTTTCTTCTATTCTTCCTCTATGTTGCGCAGCATTGATGATGATGTGTTAGTTTTGGTAGCATCAAATGTGTTCTAGCCACGAAATTTGGTGGAGAGGCTAGAATGCATGATCGGAAATTCCACCTAGAGATAACTTAATTAGATTATTAACCTATTTTTTTAATGTTTCCTAACTCTAAACTTAGGAAAACTGGTTGATTAATCAGAATTAATTAAGTCAAAGTGAGAATAGTTTAGAAACTCACATAGATCAACTTCAAGATGATTCTAGCCCTTGATTAAGTTTTAATCTTGGTTGTTGGTGCTCCAACAGAGGATTATAAGAAGTTGAAGGCCACTTGGAGAAGACACTTCAACAATTCAATTTCTTTGGCAAATCGATTTGCAGAGACCAGCAGCAGTTGTCGGAGCGCCAGTGATCGAAGTAGAGACAATGAGGCACGGGGACAGTGAGGCTGGAGGAATTTTTCCTGATCTAGCGAGTGCATTGCAGAGAGGTACAAAAGGCTCTACTAGGCAGTTCGATTTGTAGATTCGAGAACTCGCTTTAGAGATTTGGGGGCAAAATAATTATGCAGAGACTGGGAGAAACATTTCCAGAGTCAATGGCAAGCAGAAGAGACAACTCAATGTGAGATCCAAGTTGTACGGATTAGTGCTTGCGCAGAGCCCATGCAGAGGGTGACACAGGGCAATTCATAGAGGGGTTTCAGAGGCTACTCTTCAATGTCGGATTTCTTGTGGGGTGAGAAAAATTACTCACTAGATTTTTGCCAATATTCTTTCTCTGTAGGATTGCTAGATTCGACATCCAGATTTATTGTACTGATATTTTTCTCACTACTGCATAATAATAAAACCCTCAGCTGTTGCAATGGTTTTCCCAAGTTGGGTTTTTCTAGGGACATTTCTCCAAAAATTACAGTGTCAAATTTTTATGTGTGCTAGATTTTCTCAGATTCCAGCATTATTTTTCTTCCGCAGTGTTTGTTTGTGAAAATCACAGTGTGAATTATTTGGTATTTGACGTAGCAAACTGCGAATAAATTATTAAATAAATTAACGATTAGGAAAATAATTTCCAGTTGATGTGATAGATTGAAAATTTCACATGACGATGTTGTTCTTTCTACAGAATTGCATATGCTACTGAATAATGTTGTAAATTTGGATAATGTTATAATGTTATGGGGTGAATTCTATATGTAAATGATGAAATGCAATTATCAAAGCAAAGAACATTGTAGCCCTAGGAAAAGTTAACATGGTTTCAGAGTTGGGTTGAAGAGAATTCATTGAAGATCACCCCTATGAAGACACCCTTGATGGATGCAAGAGAACTAGAAGATGGAGGGGACCTAAAATAATACTAGGGTTTGAAGGAAACTTTAGGCAATTTCATTAATAGAGTTTGATAGATATTATGAGGTTAGGGTTTGGGAGAAACCTTGGTTTATGGCAAAGATTTGAAATATGTAATTTAGAAACCCTAACATGACTAATGTGAAGATGTACAAGCACATGTGACAGATTTGATGAAGCCCTAGATAGGATAGTCTCTATTAGGTCGGGTTGTTGATAAAGTTGGTTGAAATATTGAAGGCAACATTGTCAGATGGACAAAGGGCAGTGACAACTCTTGAAGGTTGGTTCAAGAGGGAGATGATCACCTCTCATTGAAGATAGGTACTTTTCAATTTATGGTGCTCCTTTATGTCTTTACTTTTGTTTAGATTTAATTATTGTTTTGATTACTACTTATACTTCCTACATGAATATTTGAGTATTTGGATGCTTCTAACCCCCTGATGAGTTATGATAAGTGGATCCTTCTTAAGGATCATGGCTAGTGCAGGAAGAGAAGAACTAGTGCTAGAAAAGGAAAAGAGGCACTTGATGAAAAGTTGACAAAGTGCTACAACTGCTTATGTAAAATAAAAAGGTGCACATGTATTTGAACACTCAAGGTATGTATGGTGATTTATTTCAATGTTAGAGTTGCAATATAGGATGGGAAGGTAAGCCCTAAGGTATGATGGGGATGTCACCTTCACAAATGGCTAAAGCGTATGACAGTTCGATTCATGGTACTCTTGATGGGATGGTGTACTTGGTAGTGAACAAGTATCTTACATTTTAGACATGATGAACTTCTTGATTCTATGAAGCTACTTAATATTGATCTCTGACATATTGGCATACTTGATGCTTGGCTAACATCTATCATTTTGGATATCTTGATCCCATAAACAAGGTTAGCACCTTGATTCTAATAGATAGTAACTTGATACTATTGATAATGTTTGTGATAAGCATGGTGACCTTAATGATGAAAGTATGACAATAAGACTGATATACAAGATCTTCTTATTATCCATGGTTAGGTTTTGATAAACTTAGTATGTCATATGGTAAAATCTGGATGACATGACTTGATGGACTAAGCTATGTAAGTGATATTGTGTTCATGATCTTTGAAGTATGATGAATCACTTGTCAGTTGCCCTAATCATAAGACTCTAACTCTTGATAAAAGTTCGATGTCAAGTTCATATTTTATAATGAAGTAGTTGATGCTGACATGTTATGAATATGATGGATATATGTTTCAAAACCCAATATAGCTAGATTTATGATCTAATAGTTTTGTTGATATATGACAAGTATTTTGATAGATAGGTTGATGTTTTGAATGATGATGACTAAAGTATCTTTTTATAAGATCCCTTCTCCTATTGTCATTTGCATTAGATGTATAGGAGATTCTTTACTGTCGAAGTGTGTTTTCTGAACATAAATAAACAAATATCTGATATTGTTGGTCTGCAGCAAGTTCTGGTCTAAGAAGAGAGAGTTTTCCTTACTCTAAGCCTCAACCTCATGGAAGAAAGCCTATGGGTGCAGTTATGTCTGTAGGTCACAAAACTATAGCCTTATGCATAAAATTAGGAACGCACTAGCAGTATGACAGTGCTTCAAATATGGAGCAGACATTAGAAAGTTCCATGAGCAAGGAAGTTTGAATGCTTGACTTACTATAGAGAATGTGAATGTATTGACTAAACTTGTATTTGCAAGTGACCGGAATATGCATATTAGTATGTTATTTTGATTTTATCATTGTATCTAGTGTATGACAATATTTGATAACAGTTGCAAGGGTTTGACAAGATTTAGCTAATTAATATAGATGAGCAATGACGTGATGCTTGATAGTTCATAACTATGCTTTAAACATTGACATGATGCTTCATATGTTTTTGGGTTATGGATTGATTGACCTAACTATGATAACAAATTAGGGTTTTGACTTGATATCTGATGAATTGCCTTGACGACAATGAT
This sequence comes from Pinus taeda, assembly GCA_000404065.3. Taxonomy (NCBI): domain Eukaryota; kingdom Viridiplantae; phylum Streptophyta; class Pinopsida; order Pinales; family Pinaceae; genus Pinus; species Pinus taeda. The sequence goes on from APFE031501447.1 coordinate 27,619, forward strand.
ATATGAGCATAGTAACTTTCAAAGACTAATATTGGTATTCAATAACAGTTTTGTGTTGGCCTCATTGTCCTTGGCAAAATGGTTGAAGTATAAACAGTTGTGATTCAGTATGAAGTAATCTCACAATAAATGGATGGAACTTGCATGACTCATTCTCGGTATATGCATGAAACTTATATGACTTGTCCTTGACGTATCCATTTATATTTAGTGGCAGAAATGATTTATATTATGATCATGAGGATGGCTTGATAAAGGTTGATTAGATAGTGCTTGGTAAATAAAAGGTTGTTGTAACTTGATGTGAGTTCTCCCTGATACTTGGTCCAAAGAGTTTGTTACAGTGATATTAGCCGAAACTTTTATGACTTTGATATTAGCTTTGATTTGGCATCTAAGGCTTAATAAGCTAACTTGGTTTATTTGATTGCACAGTAATGATTTGTGTAAGGTTGAGCATGTTCGTTTAGTCAAGTGTTATGTTTGAAGAAAGCATTGTATGAAGAAAGCTCCACGAGCCTGGTATGTCTGCACTGACAGTTATATCGTAAGTCAAGAAGATGTGTCGATATGAACCTCTACTTCAAAAGGGGTCCAAGATATGCCTTTGATTTTGGTTTTATATACTGATGGTCTACTCTTGACGGGTAATGAGCCTTTGATGATCAAAGTAAGAGGGACTTGGCTTCTGAAGCTCAAAATAATGAATCATGGCATGATGAATCACTTTCTGAAGTTTGGAAAAGAAAATCTATGTCGTGAAGCTATCAAAGAGTTTTTGGAAAGTGGAAATGCAAATCCTTGGACACTCCTATTGAATTTCAAGAAGTAATGAAGAGATATTGTTGAACCTTCCTTGGCAACCATCAGTCGATTGAAGCATTGATGTTCCGTGCGAACACCCGTCTGTATATATATATATATATATATCTTGCATAGATCAACTTGAGTGAATTCATGATTGAGCCTCTTCATACAGATTGAGATCTCATCAAGCACACTTCAAGATATTTGCATGGGATGATCGATTTTTGGTCTGAGACATTTTTCTTGTGATATGTGATTGCATAGATGTATTGATGTTGTTTGGATCGTTATTGAAATGAGCACACATGGGTGCTACCTTAGTATGAGATCTGCCATGATATTTTTGGATGAGAATTTTGTAGCATTCAGCACGGTCGAGGTTGAGTACAATGATACCAACATGGCTAACTATAAGAGAGGTTGAAGAAGCTCTTTGGAGAGTTGTTTGAGCAGGTTTTGGATATGACAAAAATACATTGTAATAATAATTAATGGGATTCAATTGGCAAAGATCCCGTATATAGTTGGCACTAAGATATCTTCAGTCGGTGTTATTGTACGAGACAACCTTAGGCTTGTGGTTGTTGCCTCCATGAGAGGGAGGATGAATAAAGTATCCTTTTTATGATAGATATATTTTTTATTTGATATTTGATTTGATTGTGACATGATGATTAAGCAAGTACCAAATATGAGCACGATGTGCAGAGAGAGACTGATCAAGAACACTGAGCCAGCTCTTCCCCCCATCTAAGCTTCCAGTGTGAGGAATTGAGATGGATGGCTCCTGGGGTTGAGGGATCTCTAGACAATAGGGCTGTAAATGATGCTCCCCTATCTGTTACCCATAGGGTGTGTGTGATCCTTGTCTGTTTCAACAAGTCAGGTATCTCCCCCGATCTTGGTCTATGCAGAGTATACCCCAGTTGGCATCATACCCACAAGCCAGGTTTGTTGGGATTGTCCCTCTCCATCTGGCCAACGGGTTGAGGAGGCTTGGGGGTGTGTGATCTTTACCTTTAGTAAGTTGGATATCTCACCCAAGCTCGAACAATGATGCAGGTGTCCTACCACATGACACTTGAGGGTCATTGTTGGGAAGATCAGTGGGCAATAAGATGGGTTGAGATGTGCTCCCCTATCACCTATTGCTCGATATGGGGTTGAAGATGTTTAGCTCCCCCATGAGATTCCGGGTTGAGAATGAACTCCCCGATATGGTTCCAGGTTGAGCAGGGCTCCTTAATGATAAGCTCTATGATGTTTCTCGGGTGGTAACATTGGGCTCCCCAATGGCAATGATTTCGGGTTGAGATGTGCTCGCCGATGTAGTTTCAGGTTGAGATGTGCTCCCTAATATTGTTTCGGTTTGAGATGTGCTCTCCGACGTGATAGAGGGTGGTAGCTTAGGCTCCCCTTCAATGTCAAATTATTCTTCTTCTAGATTCGAGAATGTTCAGCATATGAGTAGAGACAATTAAGAGATAAGCAGGAAGAAGCAAAGATGAGCTTACATGAATAGCGACGACATTTGATGACGAGATACTTGAGATTGGATATGATTTAATGTCAAGATACTTGCAATGATTACATGATGCTATTGGAATTTCTCCCTAGTTGAGAGGGAGTGTAAATTTGGCAGCTCAGTGACAAATTCCAACCATGGGATGAGATTCCTCTTTTCGAGAGGACCAATTTTGACTATTGAAGTGCTTAATTTGGACAAGGGAAAGTGTATTTTTAAATTAAATCCCACATGTGCATATTTGATTAGGTCGACCCAAAAGCAAATTAGACACCCTTGGAAGACTATAAATACAAGTGACCTCAACCTCATTTGGAAATTATCTTGGAGCATTCTACTATTCTCTTCTTTGGTTTGGCTCACACAGGTCTGAGGCAAGTTGGTGGAGATTGTTGGCACATGTTTGAAATTGGAGGGTCCAAAGCTCGCATCTCTATTTTTAGGGTTTTGGGTCTCAGCCGCAGACATGCCATGGAGAAATTCCGACTGCAATAGCAGTCAGGTCATGGAGAAATTTCGACCAAAGCCTTTCAGCCACATGCATGACACTTCTTCCCTGCGACTGGGACCTAAAGGTTGAATTCTCAGTTCACCAAAGTTCTCACCCATAGACCGCAAAATTCGATAGTTGACTACAGACAATGACAGTTGACTACAGGTTCCTAAATCAGGGTTTTTGGATTATTAGCAGGGTTGGGTTCATCTTATGGATAATGTTTAGTTGATTTTGTTGGATAGTTGTATGGATGAAGATATGGATCATTGTACTCTCTTTTTCAAAATCATTCAATGACAATCTAATAAAAAGAAGAATTTTGAAAGGGTTTTCCATGTAGTGGGTTTTGCCCCGTGTCTCTATGTGTGAATGTTTTTTTTCTATTGCTCCTTTATCTTCTGCTGCATTGATGATGATAATGTTCTTTTTACATAATTGCATATGTTGCTAAATAATGTTGTAAATTTGAATAATGTTATAATGTTATGGGGTGAATTCTATATGTAAATGATGAAATACAATTATGAAAGCAAAGAACAATATAGCCCTAAGAAAAATTAATAAGGCTTGCCTCATCTTTTCTTGCATGAGATCTGCCCATATCCGGTCCCACCCATGCAACTAATCTCACCCTAGAATGCCCTTGACGAAGGTCTCCCATTCCTCTGTGACACTTTGTAGGCCAAACACACAAGTTCTATAGGTTGAGGCGACTCTCCTACAATTGAAAGCTCATCTCGGATATCAGGAATTCTGGTAAGATAGGGGTTGATGCCTTCACCCTTTTGTATTCAATAATTCCTGCAGCTCGGAAGTATTCCGCAGTAGTCCTGTGAGAGCATCCCAAACCTCTTTGGTTGTATTCTTGGCAACAACATGTGAGACTATATGATCTCGAACTCCATCAACAATCAACTGCTTTGCCTTGGCCATCTCCTTATTGTAATTTGCTAGTTGATCAAGATCTGTAGGTATGGAAACAACCATTTTTGCGTACTTCTTCAGAGCATATTCATCTATTAGGAATCCCATAGTAGCCCTCCAAATACAATAATTCGATGCACCCTCTAATCTGTCCTGATCTCAAAGCCCTGTTGAAGCCATCACTGCAAAAACTTGACCTAGGATGGAAATCTCCCTCTTTCACTTGCTCGACTGCTAGCACTACTACTCACACTCCTTTCTGTAGTGAGAAAATTTGTCTGCTGCCACTGACTACTGCCACTGGAAAGTTTGGATATTTGATGCTAGAAACCCTCTGAGAGAAACTCCCTCTATGTGTGCAATTTCTCTTCCACCCAACACTGAATTTGCTCTAGCAAACTACTGCAAACCTTTTGTGCCTAGACCAAGAGTCTGGTTTGCGAAATTATTGAGTTGTTGCTCCCTCTGCCTACTGGAATTACATTCTAGACAAATCGACCCTTCCTGCACTTTGTAACTAGAAATTCGACCTTTGTCCAACAATTCAAACTGCCTGGCTAGGCACTGTACAGATCCCAGTAAATTCATGTTGCTACTCCCTCTGAGCAGCGAATTTCTTCGTTTGTCTCTAAGCCTAAGATCTTTCAAACTTGCTCTGATACCATGTGAAAATTTACAAGTCTAATTGCAGCGACTAGAAATGTATTCTGCTAACTGTAATTAATTATGTAGTTTATTTGCTACAACAAACAACGAATAAATCATACTGCAAATTTTCACCAATAAAAATGTCACGGAAATTAAAATGTTGGTAACTGAGAAATGCTAGCACACACATAAAGTATGTCAACGTTATTTTTGGAAAATTGCCCCTTGAAAAAACCCAATGTGGGAAAATCGATGCAGTAGTTGAGGGTTTTATTATTATGTAGTAGCATAAATTCTGAGTACAATAAAATGGACGCCAAAATGACGTGTCTATATAAGAAAAATACTCGAAAAATCAACTGAGTGAAATTACCCTCCTCCACAAGCAATCCCGGAACACACTTTCTCAGCAATTGGGTCATCCAAACCGTTAAGTAGGCCCTTTTTGCATTGCCTCTACACAAGCATACTCGCACCGGCTGGAATCTACCTTTGGAAGTGATTCTCCCAGCCTTCTAGAAATCTTCCTGGACATTAGATGTTGAATCGACCTCTCCTCAAGTTGAGTTTAATTGCCTTTGTGAGGCTATTGCGCAGTCCTTACACATCCTCCTAGAGAATAAACTCGGCCTCCTCCCACTGCCTCTCAAAAACTGGAAACTCCTCTAGAAATATGCTACTCTGCCCCTCTACCACCTGCTACTCCATCACTGACTCGATCTCACAGTTGAATCACCTTGTACTGGAAAATCAAACTGCCTTGATCATGCAATACCTGCAACTGGTGTATTCTCAATCTACCCCATCGACCTCTTCTTATAATCTCTAGTTGAGACTTCAATGACCATGATTAAATCTTAATCGATGGTTGAGATCATCCCTAAGTCGATCTGTGTGAGTTTCTAGAAAATTCTCACCTTTCTCAATTAATGCCTCTTAATTAATCGATTTCACTAAGTTAGACTTCAACATTTTTAATTATCAATCAATTAATTTAATTAAGCTATGTCTAGGTGGAATTTCCGGAAATGATTTATGGGTTTTGGAGATCTCATGTGTTTTAGCCTCTCCACAAAAATTTGGGACTAGAACACCATCCAATGTTACAAAAACTAACAGGAGATAAATACCCCTGTGCTGTAGTTAACGATGTAAATTCTTTGAGATAAAAGCAAATAAAAATCCTCTTCCTACTAATTTTCCCTTCGAGGTTTTCCCAAGGTTTGATAGACCAAAAATTAGTGTCTAAATTTTTATGCATGCTAGTGAAATTAGCTGAAAGTGAAAAAGTAATGGTAGTTTCTAGTGTTTTCATTGAATCTAATATTCAAGTTTAAATCTCATAAGTGAACATAAGGTTTGGGCATTAAACTTGATGTGCAAAAAAAATTAAAAGCAAGTGGGGCTATAGGACCTAAAATCTCTACACAAATAACACAAGAACAATTGTCCTTATCTCATGACCCTTCCCAAAAGCATTTGTAACAGGCTTATCTCTACACAATTTCCCACAATTTTGCCAAGGAAAACAACCCAAGCAGTTTCGACTTAGGGACTTAGGAGAAAATACAGCCAGATTAGTTTGCTAGTGGAAGGTGGGGGGCACCCATGTGGGAATGCATACTAGGCAATTTGAATTGCTTGGAGGGAATTCATATAGATGTTGGAGGGACCCACATGAAGCAAAGGAAGGCCCATGAAGTCATAAGGAGGAGGAGCCTCTCACTTGGTCATTCATTCACTCTTGTCTATTGAATTTTACTTGATTGTTTGCTCGAGCTGCTTAGCCGAGTCAACTAGTTGTTCAACCACGAATCTTTCAAGCGAGAGATTAAACCTTACCTTAGGGGCACTACGAGTGCCACCCTAGGAAGGCAGTTCCATAACATCTTGAGGAGTTCTGGGAAATATCTACAACACATCCACTCAGCGATCTTCAGGAAATGTGTATTTCTGGGCCAGCCATTAGCCGGAGAAGCCAGGGAATTTGAAGGACATCATTGGGTCAACATTCAACAAGAGCTTTGGGGCAAGAGAAGACAACAAACAGGCTGTCTGAATTCCAGTCTTGGAGGACAGCACAGAGAGCCAGTCCAGGCATTTTGTGGGCCTTGAGGGGAAGAGCTATAGCCCGGAATCACAGCTGGGAAGGAAGGAGATTTGTAGGAGGGACCATCTCAATGATTTGGGGCAGTTTCCAAGATGTTTTACAGCTTCATTCCAACAAGCCGAGTTTTGCAGTTGCAGCTGAGGTTGGGCTCCTTGGGGGTCGAATTTCAAAAGTCTGAACCAGACCAAACCCTTCTTGGGTTTTTGGTGGTTTTTGGCTAAGGAGCAAGGAGCTGAAATCTTATAATTCTCTAAGCACAGGAAGCAGTGATTCCAGCCCTTCGATTTTAGCAGACAATGCAGTTTCTGGACAGAGTAGATCAGTTTTGGTGCCGCAGTTGGGGCAGCCTTCAGATCAACATTTGCTCACTTGGGTTTTGTCAAGCTTGTCCTTAGAGACAAGCCGAGGTGCACCATTCTATTTTATCATTGGATTTTCCCTTGGAGAATTAATAAAATGGCTCAGTCATTCTCTATTTCCAACGTTTTCATGGGTGCTTGATGTAAATTTCGTTTTTTCTGATTGTTTTCTTGCTTTGTTTATCAGTTAATTTCTTGTTTAGGAACATTACAGTGGTATCAGAGCCTACGTCTTGGCTCAACTGTGGGGATTTTCTCCTATGAGAGAAGGGGACCAATAGAACATTACTTACAGGAGGCAGAGGTACCGGAACAGAGAGAGCTGGAAATCACTCCAGACACGAAGGGCAGGGGGAAAGCAGTGGTAGCAGAAGAAGATATGGTAGACCCCAAAAGCAAGGAGGAGATGGCTTTTGACAGCCTCTTGAAGGCTTTGAATGATTAAGCAAAAGGCTAGAAAGAGATGCTTAGAACCGGGAGAGAACCATCGCTAGAGGATTCTTATTTGGGGAAACTTATGGAGCTTCTCATCAATTCAATCACCCTTCACTGGCAGTAAAACCCCCATCAGCAAATGGGCTAATTTGAGCCACACTGCCCTCTTTCGTGCTAGTGGCACAAATCAAACTAGCAGGGGGTTGAAGACCCCGCACAAATGGGAGAACACTTTAGAGAGTGGCAATCTATGGGCGCAAACTTCAGGGAAGCACTCTCTTTCAGAGACTTCTACAAGCTCAAACAGAATGAGAAGAGCAAGGGCTATGGAGGACAGGACACACAAAGCTATGAGCTGCAGAGAACCATAGGGAGGATGTTCTTCCCTACACTCGATGGCACTACAAAGTGCACTGCTCGGGCCTCGGTTGAGAAGATGGATACGTATTTCCAGCTCAAATGGATGACAAAGTTGGAAGCCATCAAGATGGCCACGCTGCACATGGAGGGGGAAGCCCATGACTGGTGGTCTTATGGTTTAGTCACCTTGGCACATGCCAATGTGGCTTCATATGAGGATTTCACCAGGAGGGTGGTGGAATTCTCTGACCAGAGGGATCCAGAGGCCCATTTTAGGGAGCTAACCCAACTTCGCCAGACAAGCAACCCAAAGCAATACATTTCAGAGTTTCTGCGAGTTTCAGTGATGGTCTTAGACCTATCAGATGCTCGGAGGGTATATACCTTCATAGAGGGCTTACTCGAGCCCCTACGTGGATTGGTGAGGTCACGCATACCCTCCACGCTGCAGGAGGCAATTATGTGCATCAAAGATTTGCAGGGGGGCATCCCCAAGACCAGAGCACCTTTTCCTGCACATACCCCTTTTCCCTAGAAGGGGCATGACACTAGACCCCCACCTCTAAGAACCACCTAGGGACGGGGGTAGCTAGATGATGAGACATAGAAGGACCTTAGGAGGAGGAAGTTGTGCTTCACTTGTTGGGAGCCCTGGGCACCAAGCCATTGGTGCATTGTTGGCAAAGCACATTATATTGAGGTATTTTCAAATAGTGACTAGGAGAATTAGATGGATCAAGAGTGTGGTATGGGAGACAGTGAGAGTCCGGCAAATAATGGACCACCACCACCACCTCCACATTCCTTTGCCCCATCCTGAGGAGTCCTTACTTCTTTATGCGGTGTCCCCAAATTCTTGACATTGAGGATCAGAGGCACTATACAGGGACAACGAGTGTCAGTCTTAGTTGATAGTGGGGTTACCCACAACTTCATAGATGCCCAGTTGGTTTAGAGGAGGGGCCTCACCACGACCAAGTTTGAGGGCTTTTCAATCCTAGTACCAGGTGACCGTACCATGCAGTGCACTCGCTATGTGCCCACTTTGACAGTACTTATAGGGAACTACTCTATGACAAACAATTTCTTTGTGGTTGATGTGCCAAACACCAACGTGGTGATGGGTGTCCAGTGGTTGTACTCCCTTGGGCGAGTCACTACTAATTGGATGAAACTAGAGATGGAGTTCACCGGGCTGGATGGAAAATCAGTGGTCCTTAGAGGCATGCATTCATATCCACCCTAGACAGTCTTAGCGCATAGGATGGAAGCAGATCTGTGACATGGGTACATAGCATGGGCAGTGGAATTGAGGGTTTCAGAGGTTGGAGGACAGGTCCAGCCACCACCTCCAGACATACATGCCTTGTTGGACAGGTATGCAAGGGATATTCCACCAGGGCAACCACCAGATAGGGGATTTTAGCACAACATTGAGCTAGAGCTAGGTGTGTAGGCGGTGATCACTACCCCTTATAGGCATCTTAAGGCCTATAAGGATGAGATTGAGAAGGCCATCAAAGAGTTGTTGGAATTGGGCCATATCAGGTCAAGTTCCAGTCCTTTTGCTTCTTCAGTAGTGTTGGTGAACAAGAAGGATGGAACCTTGCGCATGTGCATAGACTACCAGGCCCTCAACAAGAAGACACTGAAGAACCGGTATCCCATCCCCCGCATCGATGATTTGATGGATGAGCTTAGAGGAGCCAAGTACTTCTCTAAGATAGATCTACGTTCGGGGTACCACCAGATCAGGATGAGGGATCAAGGCATCCCCAAGATAGCTTTTCGGTGCCATTATGGGCACTTTGAGTTCCTGGTCATGCCATTTGGGTTGACAAACACCCCGGCTACTTTTCAATCATGTATGAACCATGTGATCCAAAGGCAGTCGAGGAGATTTCTGTTGGTTTTCTTCGACAATATCTTGATTTACAACAGGACTTGGGAGGAGCATCACCAGCACTTGGAGGAGGTGTTATGCATTTTGGAGGAGCAAGGATGCTCTACTTAGGGCATATCATTGGTGCAGATGGGGTGAAGGTCCATGAGGAGCAGATACGAGTTATCCATGATCGGCCAGTATCCAGAGATGTGACAATGTTGAGGGTCTTCTTGGGCATCTACACTTATTATGGGAAGTTCATCAAGGAGTTTTGCAATTGGCAGCTCCCCTGACAGATTTGACAGAGGGGCTTTCGCATGGACAGATGGGGCACATGCAGTGTTTGATCGCCTCAAGGAGTTGAAGAGTTTTGGAATTTTCCAAGCCCTTCACCATGAAGTGTGATGCATCCGAAGAGGTTGTTGGAGCAGTGTTCAGGATGGGCACCCCATTGCTTTCAAGATTTGGAAGCTCTTACCCCATGAGCAGTCATATTCTATATATGACAAAGACATGTTGGCCATTATGCATGCATTAGCCAACTTTCGACAATATTTGGTGGGTAACAGGTTTCAGGTGAAGACTGATCACAACAGTCTTCATCACTTCATGGGGCAACAGGGCCTCAACGACAAACAACAGAGATGGGTCAGCAAGGTGCAAGCTTATGACTTCAACATAGAGTATGTGCGGGGAAAAAACAATGTGGTGGTTGATGCTCTATCATGGAGACCTGCAGGCCTATCACTCATGAGCATCTGCCATGATTGGAAGGCCTAGTTATTGGTGGAGTATTCCAAGGACAAGAGGGCATGCGAGATTCTAGAGGGTACCCACGCAGATGAGCGCTACTGGGTGATGGATGAGGTCATCTACTACAAGGGGCGCATATTTATGGTGCCCAGCTCACAGTTGAGGGAGAGAGTGCTCCAGGCAGCACATGACTCACCATTCTCAAGGCATCAAGGGTTCAGGAAAACATACATGGTAGTCAGGGAACGCTTCACATGGAAGGGCCTCAAGGGGGACATGTTGAAGCATGTACAAGAGTGTGAGGCATGTCAGAGGAACAAAGGGGAGCTGATTCACCCTGCAGGATTGTTACAGTCGCTTCCCATCCCTGAGAGGAAATGGGAAAGTATCTCCATGGATTTCATCATGGGGCTCCCCACAGTGCAGGGCAAGGACTGCATTTATGTAGTGGTCTACTGGTTGACCAAGTATGCCCACTTTTTTGCCATCCCTACCAGGTATTTGACTTCACAGGACATAGAGTTGTTCTTTAGGGAGATCTTCTAGTTACATGGGCTTCCTAAGAACATCGTGAGTGACAGGGATAGCAGGTTCATGGGAGGCTTCTAGCAGAAGCTTTTCAAGTTGGTTGGTACCGAGCTCACCCCTAGCACGAGTTACCACCCCCAAACAGATGGCTAGACAGAGCGAGTTAATCAGTGGCTAGAGGGGTACCTGAGGAGCTACATGACTGGGCAGCAGAGGGCTTGGATCTAGTGGTTGCATTTGGGTGAGTATTGCTACAACACCACCCACCACATGTCTATCGGTATGACTCCTTTCCGTGCCTTGTATGGTTATCATGAATTATCTTTTGCTGATGTTGTTTTTAGAGACATCCGGGCCCCAAAGGCAAACATTGGATCCAAGAGAGTGAAGACATCCTCAAGGCTCTCAAGGATAACTTAGTGACAATGTTGAACCAGCAGAAGGTGTACGCAGATCGGCACCAGACAGAGAGACATTTCGAGGAGGGGGATTTGGTGTACCTCTAGTTACAGCCATATAGGCAGCCCATGTTGAAGCAAAAGGGGGTTGAGAAGCTACAGCCTCGTTTTTACAGGCCATACAGGGTGGTCAAGTGAGTTGGGGAGGTGGCCTACAAGTTGGAGTTGCCTCCGAGGAGTAGGATTCACAATATATTCCATGTCTCATGCCTTAAAAAGGTGTTGGGGCAACAGGTGACAGCAACAGTAGAGTTACCCCCGTTGGATGATGAGGGCCACTTGGTTTTGGAGCCTGAGGCCATTTTGGAGAGGAGAGAGAGGAAGTTGAGGAGCAGGACCATCAGGGAGTTCTTGGTACGTTGGAAAAAATTGTCGGATGAGGATGCCACCTGGGAGGGTGAGCACATTTTGGAGCACCCAACTCTGAAGTTGCGTGAGGGCAAGCAACATTTGGGAGGGGAGGACTATCATGTCCCTTCCCAAAAGAAATTGTAACATGCTTATCTCTACACAATTTTGCCAAGAAAAAGGACCCAAGGAGTTTTGTATTAGGGACTTAGGAGAAAATACAGCCAGATTAGTTTGCTAGTGGAAGGTGGGGGCCACACACATGGGAATGCATACTAGGCAATTTAAATTGCTTGGAGGGAATTCATATAACTGTTGGAGGGGCCCACATGAGGCAAAGGAAGGCCCACGAAGTCATAAGGAAGAGGAGCCTCTCACTTGGTCATTCATTCACTCTTGTATATCGAATTTTACTTGACTGTTTGCTTGAGTTGCTTAGCCGAGTCAACTGGCGGTTCAGCCACGAATGTCTCAAGCAAGAGATTCAACCTTACCTTCAGGGAACTACAAGTGCCAACCTAGGAAGGCAGTTCCATAGCATCTTGATGAGTTCCGAGAAGTACCTACAACAAATCCACTCAGCGATCTTCAAGAAGTGCGTATTTCTCAGACAGCAGTAGAGAATACGCAGTAAAGGAAAGAGCTACCTTGGGCTAGCCATTAGCCGGAGAAGCCAGGGAATTTGAAGGACATCATTGGGTCAGCATTTAGGAGTAGTTTTGGAGAAAGAGAAGACAACAAACAGGCAGTTCAAATTCCAACCTTGGAGGACAACGCAAAGAGCCAGTCAGGCATTTTGTGGGTATTGAGGGGAAGAGCTACAGCCCGGAATCACAGCTGGGAAGGAAGGAGATTCGTAGGAGGGATCATCTCAGTGATTTCGGGCAGTTTCTAGGAGGTTTTACAGCTTCGTTCCAGCAGGTCGAGTTTTGCAGTTGTAGCTAAGGTTAGGCTCCTTGGGGGTCAAATTTCCGAAGTTTGAACCAAACCAAACCCTTCCTGGATTTTGGTGGGTTTTGGCTAAGGAGAAAGGAGCTAAAATCTTATAATTTTCTGAGCACGGGAAGCAATGATTCCAGCCCTTCGATTTTAGCGGACAGTGCAGTTTCTGGGCAGCGCAGATCAGTTTTAGTGCAGTAGTTAGGGCAGCCTTCAAATCAACATTTGCTCACCTGAGTTTTATCAAGCTTTTTCTTAGAGACAAGCCCAGGTGCACCATTCTATTTTATCATTGGGTTTTCTCTCGGAGAATTAATAAAATGGCTCAGCAGTTCTCTATTTCCAACGTTTTCATGGGTGCTTGATGTAAAATTCGTTTTTCTGATTACTGGATTGTTTGCTTGCTTTGTTTATCACTTAATTTCTTGTTCAGAAACATTACACCTTAGATCCCCTTATTCAATTTCAAAGTGGCCTAGAACAAGAGATGAATAAAAATATGATTTCATTATTGGATCCCTTAAAATGTTGTGCCCAAATATAATGAGAGGACAACAGTGATACTTTTTTCAAACTATTTATAAGGATTCAATCTCCTCCACAACAATGCTTTAGCCATACTAATTTCTTTCATTTCCCTTTACAAAATAATAATTCTAATCTCCCTTGAAATTAAAACCTTTGTCAATGATCTCCCTAACCTTTTTCTCCAAATGCCTTTTGCCAAAGAGAGAAATTTTTCATATTGGTTGAAATATGTAAGTATCATTTAATTATATATAAAAATCTAACCCATTTAGCAATTGATCCATGTGAAATAAAGAATGCTGTAAAAAATAATTACCTCAATCTTTGCCATTCTTTTCTTGCTACCCTCCATAATTTTGTGGGTTCATGTCGTGGATCAACTCCGACCTTTTATTCAAAGTGCTTGTCGCATGGTGGAACAAGTACACCTCTCAGCAAAGGAAAACAATACAAATACAATAGAAAAATTCTGTGAAACTCACAAAAGTCGTGGATCAAAGAGTTCCAAGAAACCTATGGCAACTCGAAGCATGTGCTAATACTATATAAAGCTTGCACAAATTTTGATTGAGAATCTAGAAGACCCAGGTATTGCTTTTCAAGTGAACAGATATTGAAGAGACCCCGATTGACAATCTATCCTTCGTTCAAAAAATGGTTATAGCGCACAATTTTGCTAGAGTTTTGGCAATGGAATTTGCTACAAGTCAATTTGCCTCTATATAACCAACTTCATATTTCTATTATGAAATAGAAATGGGATTTAGGTCGCATTGAAAGGTCTTTCATGGTGCCTGACAAGTGATACAATGCAAGGATTGCTTGTATTAACTCTGGTATACCAAAAAAAATGCCAAATGCCCTTTAGAACAATCACAACACATATATAAAGATCAAATATAAATATTTCAATTATTCAATCCTTTGGCCTTTATGGCCTTCAAGTGCAAGGATTTATCCCTGGAATGGTCCTTCCTCCAAAACATGAAGCTAAACAACCCCACCCTCTCCAGTGACATCACCTCCACATGCTCGACCAAGAGCCCCTTGGTTTCAGGGATGAAGACCAAGGTGAAGAAGAGATCGACCACCCCTATGTGTTAATGAATTGCGAGTGATATGCAATGGATGGATTTCATAATTATCAGGTGCCCATGGTTTCCACAAAAAGAGTATATTATTCAGAGGAACATGAAGGCATATGTTGTTTCCATTCAAAAGGTCATCTCAAGGTATGAATCTCATAACGAGAAAACATGATCAAAAAAGGGATTATAATTTTTCAATTAAATATCTCTCAAATATCGATATGTCTTTTAGAGCTCTATTGTAATGGGATAAGACGATGATTAAAAAATATTCACGATCACTTCTTTGCACTCCTCATCATCTCTATATTGTACTAGATTTGAAGAATTGATTCCAATGGTTTTGTGAATTGGATAATAGAGTGAGGCTCACTATAAATCTACACAAAAACTAGAGAAACCGCCAATGTGGAGGTACACATCAATATGAGAACCCACGAGCTAAACATAGATTGTTATTTCAATCAAGGTGTAATACATGAAACAATGCTTAGACTTGTGGTCTATGTAATGAGAAGCCACCAAGAGTGCATCCAATCTACCATGGGAGTGAGTAAGCTACAATATAGCCATGAATCTTCTAGGAAACCAATAACAACCTTAGGAACTCAATTATCGTTCTCAATTATGTGATGAATAAGCTAGTCAAGCGAACAAGGTGATACCATATTGGTCATGAAACATTTGAGGCTACTATCTATGGATCATGATGAGATTTGTCTGTTTGACTAGCCTATTCATCTGACCAGCCTAGCTAGTTAAGAACTTGACGCTCCATCACATAATAAAGGAACTCTTGCATGTCCCAACCTTGATGAGCGATAAACTGACTCATCATTAAGGGGTAAATAAATGTTAAATCATTAAAAACAAGACTGGGCTCCTGAGCTATGCTCCCTATCAAAGAACTATCAAAAGGAAGTAGAAGGCACAACAGAGAGGTGGAAAAAGTAAGTTGAGGAAAGGGGTAACTCAGCCTCCATGATTCATCCCTCCTTATATTTATACACACAGGATGATGGACCCCCATCAGTTGCTCCCTTGACCATGGTCCCTTGCCTTGAAGTCCTTCCCCTCCATTGCCACCATTATCACAAGCACCTCTGCATTGAAGGGTTGACCTAAGACATGTCACTTCCCCTTAAGGGCCAAAAACACCTAATAGAGTTGAGCATCTAGCCATCCCTAACAAAAGTATGGAACACTTTCACAAGACTTGGTCTACTTTTATGTTTGAAGGTGATCTCAGTTTGAACTCTTATTATGCCCTTAACAATTATGGCCCACTATGACGCATCTATAGTCATTGTCCCTAATTATTGGTGGCTTTCACTCGATCTTGAGTTGGATTTGTTGTTAGATTGTGAGTCCATAGACAAACACAAAATTTGAGACCGTAGTGTCATGAGTTGTAATCCTTATCTTGATGAGGTGTTGTCATGATCCACTAATGAGTTGTCAATGAGATCTAGATCTAGATGGTCAAATTGTTGTATTATAAGATCATAACCTTGCATAAATACAATTTGTATGAGAACAGCATTAAGCATTTTCCGCCACTTTCCATGTCTTGTCTCCCTCAAGTCAATTTTAACATGGTATTAGAGCAAAGTTAATTTATGAGAGGTGAAATCTAAATTGACAATGGATGTGAGCTACTCCATGGTAGTGATCCATGAGAAAAGTCACGCTATGTACACAAATAAAAGCAGATCTACAACACTATAGATGCGTAATGACGAAGAAAATATCAGAAATCTTTCATAATAATCTTTCAGAAATTTTTCTGTAATTGAATATACATATTATAGCTCAGCTTGCTTGTAGAATTTGAGATATTAAAACTATTTTTATTATGGAAAAAAACAAGAATTATTATTATTATTATTATTATTTATCAGCATCACCAATTTCTAGAATTTTTAAATCTCACTTGTTCTATTCAGATTCAATAGTGGCCTCAAGACAAGGTCAACTTGCCACCATGCAATTACCTGGACTCTATTGTTCTCTCAGATATTGGTCAAAACCTATGCCAAAAATCTCTTCACCAAAAATAAAACATATTCTAGCAACCATTAAATTTCCAAAAAAAATTCCAAAGAGTGGGCACCTCAAAAACATAAAAAATAAAATAAAATAAAACTAAGATTTAGACTTTTTGCAACTACATCAAGTGTTTTCAAGACGTGTGTTGGGTGTGCATAGCACTCTACAAGTTGCCATCCAACTAAGCATCCTTTTGGGACAGCAATTAATTAATAGCAGTTGCGGGAGGAGATTTTTTTATCTCTCCTGTTTACGCAATTCACCATTATTTATTTCTTTATTCCCAATTGTTTACCACTATGTGTCAACGACTCATAGCAGTACACCCCCTTTTTTCACAAAAGGGATAGCCCCTGATCGATGTGTTCGTGTCATCCAGCTATCATCATCAGCCTGATTTCCAAGATGTTATGTAAACCCATTCTACATGTATATGATGTAAATAATCTCAACAGAACCGTGTCATGTATGTAACGACCTAGGTAAATCTACCTTTTTCATGACGATCTCCATTCTAGGAGGTTTTTCGTCTCACCAATTCATTCTCGAATGGTCAGCAGAGATTTTCCCTCTAGTCTTACCCCAAAGCTGGAATGGATTTTGTCGCTAGGATCTTAGGCGACTCCTAGTGTTCTAGATCGAGTCTATGTAAAAGTAATTTAGGAATAATCCAACTATTTGGTTAGATTATTTTCTTACAAATTGCTTGGTATGCTGGATTATATTTGTGTCGTAGAAATGGGTGGTCTGTGAGTGTCTATTACAAATAGATTTTCCCCCTTGTGATGTAAAAAAATATGAAAATCATGATGTAAAGTGCCTTGAGGGTTAGAAAAATAATTTATCCCCTCGTAGGATAATAAATTAAAATTTCTGACCAAAAATTAACTAAAATCCTAAGCCAAAATTTAATTAATTCTAGGTCCTAGGTAAATTTAAATTCTCCAAAGGCAAAATTCGTCGGTCCTAAAAAAAAAATATTTAAAAGGTCCTAGAACTAAGGTAAATTAATTATTTTGCTAAATTTTAAACCTTTTATCCCTGCGGTTTAAGTCAAAGTTGCTGGAATTTCTAAGTCTCAGTTAGAAACCCTTCATGTACTTTTTTGATATATTTCCGCCTACTTGTCCTGATTAACAAGTTTTTACCATGTAAGTGTTGAAAATAAATACAAGTACATGCTCAACATGTTACAGTCACAGATCATTAACTGAAGGAAACAAAACAAGCACACAAGTGACATCCTTGTTTTTGGACCAATGTCCCCGGAAAAACCCAATGCGGGAAAACCAGTGAAACTATCTAAGGGTTTTAATTATTAAGCAATTTTAAAATACAATCTAGGTGTTAAAACCGTCTCACCCAACAAACAATAATCTCAGCAGTAGTACCTCTCAATCGGAGACAGATGTTTCGGCTAAAACCTCGAATAAACACTCTGACAGCTCCCAACTCAAATCTGCTCCACGAAAACCCTAGCGTCAGACTCTAAGAACTGTGTCAACCATTTCTAGCCCAGCATCTGCCTAGTGTCGCCCTAGCTCTCTTTGCGTCAGCCTCTGGAGGCACTGCATCAGCCCTTAAAGCCTCTGCATCACCCACGCTGGCTCTCTAAGGCACTGCACAGCTCTTGGTTGCCTCTGCGTGAGCCCTAGCTGGCTTTGCGTGAATCGCTGGCTGGCTCTACGTCCCTCTTTCTCGGCTTCAGCACTGATCCTCCTAGTACTATCTCTGCCTCTCTACTTCTATATCCACTGCCCCTCAGCTGCAACTCTGATCACTCTTTTGATTGCCTCAACAAATCCTGCCCCAGAAAATCGAAATCTTGATCAACTCGATGTGTTCTCCAAGTGATCCTCAAGCCTCCTTTTATACTTTTTCTCGTTGACAGTTCAACGGTCGAGATTAAGTCCCTAATCAACGGCTAACATTAACTCTAGCTTGATCCATGACTTTTGGACCCTTCTAACACAGTTTATATTAATTCACATTAATATTTTATTTTCCGTAAGTTTAGACTTAGGGACTCCATTAAAAATATTAATTATTTTAATATCTCCCAAATTTTTAGAATCTTCCCAAACCATTTATGGGTATTGGAGATCTCATGTACTTTAGCCTCTCCACCAATTTTCGTGGTTAGAGCACATTCTATGCTACCCCAAATCAACACTCCCTCTTAGTGAGAACTGTGCTCCAGTAATACTCCTTGCTAAGCATCACCCTAATCATCCGGCATTGGTCCCTGTGCTGATGCTAGGCCTGCTGCCCAACATCCTCTACATTGCAGCATCATGTTCTACTACCCATGGCCCTGCCATTGCCACTGCTACATCTGTACGACAGCTCCCTCTGCATCCGTGCTGCTACCCATGGCCCTGCCACTGCCACTGTTGCATGTGCACTACAACCCCTCTCATCATGCTGCATCATGCCGCCCATAGCACTGCCACTACTAACTACTGCACTACAACTCAGTTACTGAGAAGTAAGCAACTGATCTCCCAACTCTAACATCTCTGTCAGGCTAGAAACACTCCCGATGTTGAAGCTCCCTTTGTCACTGACAAGTGCTCCCTCTCTGACCTCTGCACTGCTACATCAACTCTGTGCATCTCGCACTGCTGCCTCATGCTGTTTTGGGACACCAGCATTGTAGTTGCCTCTGTCCCTCCATCCGCATCTGTCTCTACTGACATCCGCCAATACTGCTACTCCTTTTCAGGGCTCCCGTAGCTAGGTATAATCCGAGAAGTTGGGTACCTCGAGGATCCTGCCCCTCATCGCCTGTAGTCCGTCTGACTACAGCTCGATATCTCCCCACTTCCACTCAAGTGGCGTGTGAGCACTCATGGCACAGTCATCATCTGTCTCCACTTCCTTCTACGCCCTTGCTGGCGTAACCTTGGTCTCAGAAGCCTCTCCCTTGCTTTTCTTCCTTGGACACTAGGTCGCATAATGACCCAGTTCCCCACAGTGGAAGCATTTGACCTTGGAAATGTCCTTCTTCCATTTCTCCTGCTTTCTCTTAGATGCTCGGGCAACATCCATCTCTTCCTCCTTGATTTTGATCCCTTGTCGTTGCTTCCTGCCTTAGTCAGCCTTCTAATCTCTTCTTGGTGAAGAGTCGCCCAAATTTCCTCCCAATCTGGAAGGGTCACCCTGCCCAGTATGCTCTGGACAAACACCTCCCAATCTTCTGAGACTGCGTTCAGGGTTGTTCTCACCATCAACTCTTGATCCAGCATTGCCCCTATGGAAGTCAGTTGATCCCAGATCTCCTTCAATCGACTAAGGAAGGTGTCGATCTGTTCTCCCTTCTACACTCAGGTATGACCACAACTGATTTTCTAGTAGCATCTTCCTTTGCACGGAAGTATGCTGATACAACTTCTTTAGGGCCTCCCACATCTCATTCGTCGTATTCTTCTCGGCAATATGTGGATGATGCTCTTGGCCCTTGCCATTGCGTCCTCATACTTATCATTATCAACCGGGTCAACTGGGACCGCTATTGTCCTCAAGGCGAAGTGCTTGACACGATTCCTGTCTAGAACGAACGAGATTTTGGCCTTCCAGACTACAAAGTTTGAGGCTCCGTCCAATCTGTCCTGGTCTCTTACCTCGTTCACTGCCATCTCGCTACTCCTATACTTCCCTCCTGGAAGTTCTTGGCGTGCCTCCCTTTGAGCCTCGATTTCCCTCCTGGAAACCTCTTTGCCAATATTGAGATGCCCCCACTCCGATCCTTAGTGCAACTGCACCATTGATCTAGATTTCTTGGCCAGAAATCCTCGATAACAACTCCCTCCTCCTTGGTCTTGCCCTGTTAGGTACTGTTCTGATTACAGTATCCCACCAGCTTCACTCTCTAGCTTACCCACAGCCTCCTAAGCCCCAGCAAACTGAAGGTTAGAGCTTCTAGGCTCTGCACAATCCCGACACCAGCAAAATCTGCACCTCCTGGCCACGGGCGTCAATCCTTCCTAACTGAGAAAGATGATCAGGCACTGTGTAGGTTGAGTCTACTCCCCTCTGCCACTGCATTGATCCTCTTCCCGACTCAAACTTGATGATGCAGGCACTAGGTCGCCCCTTCCTTACTGCTTCTCTGCTAGGAACAACTTCTATCAATCAAAACAATTGTTTTCTGTTATTGCTGCTCTGCTCGACTGATGTCCTTAGTTCTCCTATGATCTACAACCACGTTCTGATACCATGTTGGAATTTCTAAGTCTAACTATTAGAAATCCTTCATGTACTTTTCTGATTTATTTTTGCCTACTTGTTCTTATTAACAAGTTATTTACCATGTAAATACTAAAAATAAATACAAGTACATGCTCAACACATTACAAATCATCAACTGAAGGAAACAAAACAAGCACACAAGTGACACCATTGTTTTTGGACCAATATCCCAGAAAAACCCAATGTGGGAAAACTGGTGTAGCTATTTGAGGATTTTAATTATTAAGCAGTTTCAGAAGACAATCTGGGTGCCAAAACCAGCTCACCCAACATAGAATAATCTTGGCAGTAGTACCTCTCAGTCGGAGACAGATGTTCCGACTAAAACCCTGGAAAACACTCCGACAGCTCCCAGCTCCAATCTGCCCCACAAAAACCCCAGCATCAGCCTATAGGGACTGTGTTAGCCCTTTATGGCCCAGCATCACCCTAGCTCTCCCTGCGCCAACCTCTGGAGGCACTGCATCAGCCCTTAGAGCCTCTACATCACCCACGCTGGCTCTCTGAAGCACTGCGGACCTCTTGGCTACCTCTGCGTGATCCCTGGATAGCTCTATGTGAACCTCTGGCTAGCTCTATGTCCCTCTTTCCCAGCTTCTACGCTAATCCTCCCGGTACTATCTTTACCTCTCTGATTTTGTATCCATAGCCCCTCAGCTACAACTCTGATCACTCTTTCAACTTCCTCAGCAAAAACCTGCCCCATAAAATCAAAATCTTGATCAACTCGATGTGTTCTCCAAGTGACCCTCAAGGCTCCTTTTATAATTTTCTCGTTGACAATTCAACGGACGAGATTAAGTCCGTAATCAATGCCTAAGATTAACTCTAGCTTGATCCATGACTTTCGGACCCTTCTAACACAGTTTTATAATAATTCACATTAATATTTTATTTTCCCTAAATTTAGACTTAGGGACACCATTAAAAATATTAATTATTTTAATATCTCCCAAACTGTTTAGAATCTGCCCAAACCATTTCTAGGTATTGGAGATCTCATGTGCTTTAGCCTCTCCACCAATTTTCGTGGCTAGAGCACATTCAATGTTGCCCCAAATCAACAAAAATCAAATTTTTTGGGAAATTAACTTAAAAATTCTATTTTTGAGTTAATTAAAATGCATTTAAATAAAAAATTCGAATTTCCCCAAATATTTAATTATTTCGACAGATGAGATTAAAAGAAATTTTAATCTTCATCAACAGTTGAGATTGCTTTCACGAGAATCACTCGAACTAGCTGTTGGATGATTTATCTTTAAATAGGAAGTCATTTGTGAGTTGATCTATCTGATCTCTGAGTCGTGTGCTTAGCAAGAAGCTCATGTAATCTTTTTCTGGATAATAAAGAAAGAATTTGGGGCTAAACTCTGCTGGTGTTATTCTTGATGGGAATACTATAAGATGTGTTGTTTTCATGCATAATTTTTTCTAAAGCCATTGATGATGGCTTCTGAAGAGTGATTTGAGTACAGGTATCTTACTCAGTCGTTGGGGTTTGAATAATAATTTAAATTTTTAACGTAATAGCAGGTATCTTTGTTTGTCTTAATTTTATCATTATTTTCTCGGTCTATCTTTGATGGTTGGATTGAGTTTTGCAGGGAAATCTTGATTTTAGATTGGGGGCATTAGGGGGAGTTGGACCCAACCAACTCCTAATCCGTATTTTTTGAAGAGCCCAGCTAAATTAGCTCTGGGCTTATCATAAGTTTTTGTTGGTGATGCACGAAGGATTTCGAGTTAGCACCTCCTTTAAAATTTAAAAAATCTTTTAATTTTTGTGCAGCATATTGACAGATCTGGCTACTTAGAGCCTTCAGCTTGTACTTGTTGTAATTTAACTGGTTTTTTTTGGTTTTTTAATTTCATCACTGCATATATCATTAGGTGTCTCATTTTTGTCATTAAGGTGCATATTTGAAGAAATATTTTTGTTTGAAGCCAGATCTAGGCCCTGGAGGGTAAGATCTGGCCCCAATATCACTTTGCATGGTTATTATTCAACTTTTTTACAGTCCAAGGGTTTTAAAATTTTGTAGATCTATAAAATTTTATAAGGGTTTCAAGGCCAAATCTGAAGCATACAAAACATATATTGAAGTGAAATTCAATTTTTCTGGGTTTCTTTGGGTTTTTTGAGGCTACCATTGGCTTCTTGGTACTGCTGCCTAGGGCATTTTATCTTTTTGCTACAGAAAATTTCAATTTTTTTTTTAAGAAAAACTCTTATCCCTCCTTTCCGGTTGCCTACAAAACCATGTTTGTTCCTCCCGTGGCTCATTGCCTCCTCTACATTCCCTTTGCTTTCGCTAACTACCAAAGACTCCAACTCATTTTGCGGTTCACTGCAAACCTGCAACCCTCTCCTTCGCTCTTCGAATCTCCACGGCTTCCCTTTCCTCCTTCTCCCTTGCAGCTCCTTGCCTTTCTCTGTCCGCAACACACGTGACCTCCTTTCTTGTATCCCTCCTCTCATCTGCGACTCCCTCAACTTGTTATGTTTACCTGCCACTCCCTCGAAATTTCTCCCTGTTGCCGAAGCTTGCATCCTTCTCCTGCATCCTTTCCTCTTCTCCATCGTTGCAAATCCCCTCATTGACTTACCTCGATCTCCTTCCTTGCTGCTGCCAGTCTCAACCTGCACACAACAAACATTCGACTTTATTTTTACTTCATTTTGTTTTATATTTTGCATGAGTTAGATTTAGGTTTATAAAATTCGATTTCATTTGATTTACTTTTCAAATTGTTGGATTTGATTTTGTTTGCATTTTTTGCATTTTTATTTCTTATGACATGTTCTGAATTTTTTTATTTTAATGTTTTAATTTCATTTAAAAATTTAAAAAACATTCAAAAAATCTAAAAAAAACTTAAAAATATTTGGTGACTTTAGAATTGCTAAGGAATTAAATCAAAAGGGGAATTTGTGCCCTCACGTTTAAAAAAATTAAATTTTTATGGGGGTTAGTTAATTTTTATGTGGTCTATCCCCATAAAATTTAAATTTAATTAAGTACTTTTGATTTTTATTTTTGGTCACATTAAAAAATTTAATTTGCCACATTAAATTTGCTTCATAAGCTTAGCACCTTAAACTTACTTAAGGGATAATTAAAATTCTAATATAAAGTTCCTTGTTGTCTTTTGTGTTAAGTGTTAAATTTTAAATTTTGTGGTAGTGATTTCTCTATTGTCAAGTGCGATTAATGTTTTTAAAGATCGACTATAGAAAGATAAATTCTAGATCTGGGACCATTGCTTAGCAGTTACTTTTCATAATTCTTCATGATATTTAATTGCTAGAATATATTGCATGTTAAAGTTTTGGGCATTTACATTCAATCATCCATGATTGTCACTTTCGCCACATTTATAAATTGTTCCAAATAACTTGTTTTGGTTTAGTCTATGGTTAATTGAATATAAAGGCACTAGTTTATAATCATTTCTATCCTGTGGTTGTGTCTTATTCGTATAAATTGTTTGATCTATTCATCTCAGTTAACTAGGACTTGTTTTCATCCATCAAGTTGTTCATCCTTAAGTCTCTTAGAGCCTGTGTTCCACAGGCTACCCTCATTCATTCACCCCAGGGACTACCCCCCTTGACTTGTCTAGGAGAGAGTCTAAACAGAGTGAGTAAGGATAAGGGTGACAACCCTTACTCTGAACGTTGTCACGATGCCTAGACACTTTGTGCGACAACACCAACTTTAGTTAAAAATTCACAAGCCTATCCTTCATAACCACTAAAAGCATACGCCTTCTCCATCTTTGGGAATATCATAACTAAGAAGGGGGCACTAGCACGAATCAACATCAAGGCGAGAGTTCCCATAACTGAGATTGATAACTAAGTTCCTAAGCTTGTTACTAGTTGCCTAGAAGATTCATGGATACAGCATTGGTTACTCCCTCTCATGGAAAATTGGATACACTCTTGGTGGTTCCTCATTACACAGACAACAAGTCCAAGAAGTATTTCTTGTATTACACTTTGATTGAAATAACAATGTGTTTAGCTCATTGGTTCTCATATTGATGTGTACCCCCACATTGGCAATTTCTCTTGTTTATGTGTAGATTTTCAGTGAGCCCCACTCTTTGATCCATTTAACCAAACCAATGGAATCAATTCTTCTAATCTAGTACAATATAGGCTAGTCAAGCGAACAAGCCAACGTGATAGTGGTCATGAGGCATCTGAGACTACTATTTGTGGATCATGGTGAGGTTGTTGGCTAGAGAACTACACGATAGGAGAAAACTTTTCACGTAGAGTTACCTAGGCATGTGGATGAGTAGCAGAGACAAAGGATGTCAAATCTATACTTCATTTCCTTTTCTAGGTATAATGCCAAGCATTGTTGGTCTAGATACTTAAAAATGGTGCAAAGGGGCTCTGAGTCATAAGATTCCATAAACAAGAAGTGGTATCAACTGCGTATCTCATAGTACCAAGGGAATTCGAATACAAAGTGCTCCTATGTCTTTGTCTCACATATATAGAAAATATGGCATAATGTATCCCCCCACAATATATTGAGATCAATTTCCACCCAAGCCTTATGTGATCCCACCCTAAATAGGCCTAGGGAGATTCTATGCATGTGCATCCAATGTCAAAGTGTATAAGGGGGTTATAACATGAGGTTTCCTCTACGTTCCAATAAGTGCATTACATAAAATGGCATCTTGGGTCTCAAACCTACAAGGGGACCAATCCATTAGACCTGGATATATTGGCTATAAATATACCCCCTAATGATCCTTTTCGTCTCTTGCATATTAGGCAACAAGTGGCCATGGGCATCCACTAACTAAGTCAATGGGGGGTAGAAATCTACCAATATACCAATTGAGTAATGAGACATGAAGCCTTTGAATACAAACACCTTGCCCTCTCACAAGGAGGGGCAAACTTGGCAATGGTAAGCAAGATGTGCATATTGGTCTCTATCTGCCACGAAGTTGGCAAATCTTGGAACACAATGCAGTAGCTCTATCAATCTGAAGAAAATCTCTATCTAGAAAGGGTGTGGTGAAAACTCTAACTAGATGATGGGTTGGGGGAGTAGTTGCTTGCTCAAACACATGGTGTGGCTGAGCAAGAGCATTTAAACAAGGATAAGGAAATCGATCATCTTAGAAATCTAAATCAAAATTTAATTGTTGAAGTCAAACAACTAAAAGAAAATGAATATCAATTCCAAAGGTCAAAGCGGAAGTTATTAATGAAGAGATCCACAACCCCATTCAATTAAAGGATATTTTCAATAGTTCAAATGCAAACAGTAAGCAAACAGATGTCTATATACTCATTTGATGTTACGAATCAAACCATCGCAACTAACCAAAACTGTTTGCTTGACAAACCATCATAATCTCTAATCGAAACACAAATACACATGTTAACTTTAAGGTTAATCAATAGTAACCTTAAGTCAAGATCAACAAGTAGAAAAGCTACAAGGTAGCTTATTGTCACACTGACCAATCAACTTGCATCTCCCCTGAACAAAGACTAACATAGTTGGGTTCTCAAGAATCAAAATCCCAATACAATTTGGAGTCATAAACAAAGAAACTTAATTCAAGATAACCACAAATGGATTGACACTCTAACTTAAATTGAGCTCGATCTTATGAACTCAGCACCTATGTAAGCAATTAAAGGCTCTACCAACTAAGCCTAAAAGAAACAGTGAAATGATAATGCCAATTCTCTTTGAAAAAAGGGTAAGAATAGAATCAAAAACTTTGCATTGACTATCAGAAATTCAGTAAAGTAGTATTTCTAGAACGCTGCACAACTCACATTCTGTACTTGTTCTTCAAGAATCATCACCCTTTCAGTGAGTGCCTTTACTGTCTCCGTTGCCGAAATAAACTTGCAGTGCTGTCAACAACAGTGCAGAGGAAATTTCTTAAATTTATGATCCCTACCTAAAAAAAGGGATGCTAATGTGCTAACCATGACAATGTACAACACAATGCATTACTCACTATCTCGTTGTACTTCTCTTCTAAGAAGGCTTGCTGAGTCAAAGCAGTCATTTTTTCTGCACCCACATTTTCAAACTTTAACCTAAGTTCCACAAAATTGTGGTTTATCTCATCTCTTTCACCTTTAACTTTATCCAGCTCATTTTGAAGAGCAGCTATATCTCTCGATACCTTTTCATTCTCTAGAGAGAGTAGCTCAGCCCTTGATTTCAGAGTCTGCAGTATAATTCACGCACATCAGATCATACAATCAAATTGTACATGAAGTAACATATAGTTGAGATAGAAATCATATTTTGCAAGGCCAAGACATTACCTCAGTAGTACTTGTCATAGCATCTATAGAAGTTTCATGTTCAGCCTTGGAACGATTAAGGTCTTCTCTTAGCTTAGCTAACTCCAAACAACTGTAGTGGAAATAATCGATATGTGTTAGTTCATGCCAAGATTGGATCACTTTGTCCATAAAAATAAGTCATATCAAGCAATATTATGACAGTGTCACTAATATCTTACAAGTTAGCATCTAAATTACCCTATATGCCCACTGTCCCAAACTCACTTCCAGATCTGTCAGAATCCATATCTTGTATGGTTATAGCATAGATACACATGGAATATGTACATATAACATATACACACAGATGGTAAATTTAAAAACCTAAACTAAAACTATAAAATCATTATCAGAAATATTCTTGTATCTGGAATAGTTGTATCGGGATATTTTAATTGTATGTCAGATATAATAAATTTTTAAAGTTTCCTTAATTTTTAAAAACATATGTCCTTTAGAGAATAAGCTTAAAATTTAAATATTTGATATATGATATCATATAAATATATATCTACATACCCTTGAATTTTAAAAAATATCTGCCTACCAACACCCATACCTACAAACCTTAGCAACTTGGGGTTACACAAATATTGGTCCAACACATGAAGTAAAATAAATGCATTGAATGACACTTTAAGAGAGCAATACTTGTGTTAAGACATATCCTAATATCATAACTGATTATCCAATGCATCAAATATGGGGAAAAATTGTTTGGCTGTGGTTTTACAAAAACAATTGTTTTTAAATTAGTTAAGCCAACACTGCGCTAAAGTTTATATCCATTTTGTATTTCCAAACAAAATTCAACATATTCTTTCATGTTGACATGTTCCAAAAACACATTAATCAAACCAAAACTTCAATTATTTGATCATTTTGTATCACTTGGTGCAAGCATGAAAAAACTCATAAGCAATCAGCTCCTGCACTTACGCAAAAAGAACTCTTGTAGAGATTCATCGTTAGAGTTCCCAACACTTGGAACCACTTTGTCCATAGATGACATAAAAACATTAAGTCAAAAGTTATAACCATTTGAATGTGAAAATTTCAAGTTTGATTGCTTAGATTGAAACTCTTAGCTTGAACGTTGCCCAAGCAACATGCTATGTTTAAAGTAATATACACAAGATTATTCCATTAACCATTGAAATTGAATCTAGATATTTATCATAGTTAAAAAAGAAACTAAAGCTAGACAATTTTTGACAAATCAACTTGACTCAGCCCCAAAACAAGCCAAGTTTACTAAAAATGGCATGACTTGGTCTACCTGGTAAAACTCGCCATTATTCAGTGAAATAGAACAAGTAGGACCAAATTTCATTGAGTTTCACCATCTTTGGAAAACAACTATTGTATTCTGTTGTTTTTGTGTCCCTCGCAATGTTGCACCAGCGGGGACATTTTTTGGAAGCGGGGATGCGAAAGCATCATTTCCCAAAAATCTACGTAGTGAAGCGTCTCGGAAGCGTCTACTCTATATATATATATATATATATATATATATATATATATATAATAATAAAAAACATCCAAAATACCAAATTAGTTGTAGAAGACATGGAAACATGCATGTTTTTACATAAATCAAGATAGATATGGCATCCATTATACATCAATGATTAATTATTCCAGCATCAACCATCTAGAATCTAGATTCCTCTTCTCTTGTCTAGCCTTTGCCTCTACTTCAATTTTATAGGGATATTAGTCAACATTGCCTAATTTTGATCAAACAACTTAATGCAAGCCTTATAATATGGTAGAGAAAACTTAACATGTCTGATCAATGATTTTGACTTGAGTGAAGGGTACATAATTGCTAAGGTCATGACAAAGGAGTTCAACAATCAACAACACCAACGTTGGTGTACATATAGGGCTTGATGCTCTTGATTAAATGCCATTCACATGCCTTTGTACATGATATAATCCAATGAAACACCAGAATCCCATTGATCCTAAAAACTACTAAGTCTGCTGAATTTTGAATGGGATATGAAATTCTATTTTCTCCATATGAAGTCTAATGAGGTTGGAACCACTCTCAAACATCTTAAGTCATTTCATGGTATTGTTAAAAATTTAAGTAAAATGATGGAAATGAAAGATAAAGGAGAATGTCACTTTTAAATTAAGAATTTAACATTACCATTAGGAAGCATCAAGGGGCACCTTGGGAGCACTAGATAACATCAGAGGTAGCTTCAGGATCAGAATGCTTCCGGACTGACAAGGATGTCATAATTTGGGTAGATCAGTTACTTATTTCTCAGTAACTGAGTTGCAGTGCAGCAATTAGCAATGGCAGTGTCATGGGCAGCAGTACAAGAAGCAGGAGTGCAGTGGATGTTGTGCAACAGGGCAAGCATCAGCACAGGTACCGGTGTGAAAGGATCAGTGTGATCTTCAATGGTGGAGCATTACTAGAGCACATTCCTCGCTAAGAGGGAGTGTTGATTTGTTGTTGCATCCGATGTGCTCTAGCCATGAAAATTGGTGGAGAGGCGAAGGCACATAAGATCTTCAAGACTCAGAAATGGTTTGGGAAAATTCCACCTGGTTGGAGAGATATTAAAACAATTAATATTTTTAACGGGGTTCTTAAGTCTAAACTTCAGAAAATTAAAATATTAATGGGTATTACTATAAAATTAGGTGAGAATGTTCTAAATGAGATGGATCAAGACAAATCTAATCTTAGTCGTTGATTAGAGGCTTAATCTCGGTTGTTGAAGACTCAACAGGAAAAGTATAAGAGAAGGTTTGAGGATCAGTTGGAGATACACCAAGATTGATCAATCAGTGCGATTTTCTGGAGCGGGGCTTGCTGAGAAAATTCAACAAGTGATTTGTGGCAGTAAGGGGCAGTGAGTACATAGCAGAGAGGCAGGGATAGTGCCAGAGGGTCAGCACAGTGACTGAAGAGGTTGACGTGGAGGCAACAGGAGCCATGCAAAGGCAGCTAGAGACTACGCACGGGCTGAGGGGCCTGCATGGGTGATGCAGAGGGCCAAAGAGCTAACGCAGAGAGTTAGAAGGCTGACGCAGAGGGTTTAAGAGCTACGCTAAGGCTAGCAAAGCTGACACAGAGCCAAGAGGAAGTGTTAGAAGGATTTTCGTGGGGCAAACTAGAGCTAAGAGGATAAATATTTGTCTCCGAGAAGAGGTATTATTGTCATGTAACCAGTGTTACTTGGGAGCGGGAGCGACATTTTCAAAAGCTCTCGGTTTGGGAGTGATACCCGGAGTGTTTTTTATATAATATATATATTTTTTATATTTTGATACATATATGTCAACAAAAACATGTAGAATGATGAATTAGATATAAAAAACATAAAAAAGCATAGATTGAACCATATAACAACAATCATCTAGAAGTTATAATATTCATCAAACACGTCCACAAGTTAATAACATAGTAACATACAACATATTGAGTGGCATGATTCATCAATCTTAATGTTTCAAGCTTTAAAAATTCAATATATAACATTTATCATCATTGATCACCAAAGTTGTACTTGTAAGCTAAGTGTAACCATTACAACAAATAATATCTAACATGAAATGAAATGTTATAAAATGAAATGAAATGAAACAACTTTCAACTTTCATGAAGCAATCATATTAAATAATTCATTACTAATGAGTTATAATTGCCAACTTCAAACTTAAATTGTCATATATTATTTAAAAAAATATCATAATAAATATGAAAGAGTCAATAGTTATAAAAACTACTAGAAACTAGAAAAGAGAAGTAAATCTATTATCTATTCCTTATGCTTGGGCCTCTTGCCACCACGAGAAATGTCTAATTTTTTAGTCTTGTTGGAAAATCAGGATTTTTGTCATTAATATCACGCTCTAAGAATTAATATCTAGAGGTATCTTTGTCATTACCTCTGTATTTATATAGGGATATTTGTCATTAATATCACCCTCTAAGAATTAACATAAGATAGAAAAAGCATAGCATGTCAAGTCAAAATTTTGTTTGAGTGATGCATACATTTTTAGGAGGGTCATGATAGAGGAGTTCGACAACCAATGTCACTAACATCAAGGTACATAGAGGGATTGGCGCTCTTGATTAAATACGAATTCCATACCCTAATACATGACAACATTCAATGGAAACATTGCAATCCCCCAATCCTAAAATCCTGAAAAACTAATAAGTCTGCTGGATTTTGAATGAAATCTAAAATTCTACTTTCTCCATATGATATCCAATGATGCCAGAATCACTCTCAAACATCCTGAGTCATTTCATGGTAATGTTAAAACTTTAAGTAAAATTACTTTAAGAATTTAACATTACCATGAATAGCATATCAATACTAGGGCCATAGACTTGATCATTAAACTGCCCCACTCAAAAATCATTTGTTTCTTTCAAAAAAAATTGCATTTCGAACATCACTTCGAAAAAAAAATTGCAAAAAAGGCAAAACGCTGTCGAAAAGGCAGGGAGAAAAAAGTTTTTAGGGAGCGCGCTCCCGACCCGCTCCTAAGTCACTCCCACCCAGAGCGCGGATTGGGAGTGGGATCGAGGGGGGAGGGGGGCGCTCCCCTGCAACACTGCATGTAACAATCTCTATTGGGTGATCCATTTCAGCACCCTAGTTGTACTTAAGGCTCTGCATAATAATAAAACCCTCAGAACTGTTGCACTGGTTTTCCCGCATTGGGTTTTTCCGGGGACAATTGTCCAAAAATAACGGTGTCCCTTTTGTGTTTGTTTAAGTATTTCAGTTGATGATTTGTATATGAGATAAGGTTGCATTTGTGTTTATTTCAATATTTATATGTATAAATAACTTGATAATGGAATAAACAAGTAGGAGAAATAAACGAAATAATGCAGCAGGGATTTCTAACGTGTCAGACTTAGAAATTTCAACACAAAAATATTACAATTAGTTGCCATAAAATGGCAAACCTTCGAAAAATTATTATGATTACTTCTACAAGTTTCCCTGACTTCCTGGAAGCTAATCGACCCACCAGAACAAATTCATCCTCCCTCTGAAGCTGGTTCTAGCTCACATGTGTGCCTTGGCAGATAAACTCTGCCCTCCTAGCAACTTGCACTGGTTGGCAAAGTTAACTCGCCTTCCACTGGAAAATCTCGACTTCTACAGACAAATCGATCGTCCTGTCCAAATAAATCTCTCATGCTAATTTTCCTTGCTTTGGAATTTCTCCCTCTTTGAGCAATTCACACTACCTGCTAGGGTAATTTGCACCTCCTACTAGAGCGACTCGCACAACTAGAAAATCAACCTCTTTCTGCAAAAAAATTGATGTCCAACTCTCCTTGGAAATCATTGTGAAGAATCTCTCTGGCAATCTCTTTTGAAACCCCTGTTGTTGATGTCCTTGTGTTGCCTCTATGCCCTTGCTATCACTGCAACTTCATGTCTCTATGTGTTCCCAAGATGCCCTTTGATTTCCTCTTATAATCTCTATCTCCGCCACCTGAGCTAGGAATATGCTCCCATGCCCATCTATTATGATCATATGTTTGAAGGTGGGACTTCCAACCCCAAAGATATGGCTTTTCATTGTGTATTTGGGTATTTTTGTTTACTTATCATGGACACTTTTGGGCATGGATTAGTGGAGGGATTCGGCAGAAAGAGTGGGCTTGGCTTGTGCTCTTGTCTCCACTATCCAATTTGTTGGTTAACCTTGTATCCTAGTCCTTTGGGATCCCCTTTATTGGCTACTAGCTTTAGGGGTGGCACTACATGGGAAACCCTGATTTTGGTTGCATGGTCCCTCTTTCCAACACCCTATACATCGCTACCCTCCGCTCATTATAACCCCATTCATCATATTTCCCATCTAGGTCCACATTTGTCCATTGTGTCAAGAAGTTAGCCTCCCCCTCTCCCTCCCCCTCCCCTTGTCCACGTCCACACCATGGGTCAGGCTTGGAACGATGCCCCGAAGGTTGATGTAGCTAAAAGAAAAGAAAAAGCATAATTTGGCCACTCTCAACAAGAAATGTACCATAAAATGCAAAAGATGGTCAGGACATACAAATTTGGCACATGGGAAAAAGCCAAACATGAGCTCTACCCCTACCATCATGGCCATCACCCTAGTTCCTAGGGCCCCTCACACTAGCCCATTTACATCATTATGGAACCCGTGATTGTCCCAACCCTTAGTGGGCAATGAACTGCTCTACCTTAAGGGGGTATTCATTGTTATATCTTACATATCATGCTTTCATCCCTTGGAACCCCGAGCAGTTAGAAAAGAAAAATATGTAAAGGAAAAAAGGCATATGAAGAAGGCTGGAAAAACAATGGTCGGGGTAACCCATGTACCACGATGGCTCCCTCCTACACTCATATACCCAAGTGTGGGCTTCCCTTATTTTAGCTACCTTTGTATTGTAGCATGTGGCTTGGAGCCTTCCACTAGTGCCCCACTCCATTCCATCATTATTTCACATACCACCTACAATTTGATGGATGTACCATGGACATGCCAACCCCATAGAGGTTGAAACCACCTAATAGGGTCCTTGGTTAACCTTCTTCTTGAACTTCGATACACTTGTACAATTTGAGGCCTATTATGGAAGGGCATGCCACTATGAAGCGTCCACTTGGTTCGATGATTTGTAAGCTCATTTACTCAATTGCCCTAATGTTTTTTTGTACTAGAAGGCGATGGGACACATTGGATCTTATACAATATTGCAGGTAAGTCTTCATCTAGGGTTGGGTCTCCCTATACGAGGTCCAAGCCCTCCAGAGGGTCAAATTGGCATTTGTAGGGCGAGCGTTGAGAGCCACGAGTCTCCACCATTGCAGAGAGCAGATTACCACTCCATAGGGTCCTTCAGTTCCACTTATTGCTAACTCATGTTCCACCTATTCGGCAATGATGATGCACCTCGACCACCTTGCCCAACCGGTTCCACTCCTACACCACACATTTGGCAGCTGATATAGGGTCCAAATAAGGATGTATCTCATCATGGGAGACAATGGGGTAGCTTGCATCGTTCTTTCGACTCTTACAGATGGGATACAAGCTTGTTCGATCCATTTGGAGACCCATGAGGATGTTTTGTGCACCCATAGCCACTTGGGGACATCACAGGTTGTTTGCATGGATATCAAGGGTCCAACCCCGTGATCACTAAGTTTGGAGCTCATTCATTCATCTTGGCACACATTAGACTCCACTAGGCCTCCTCAATGGCCCTTCAACCCATTGTATCTACCATTTTTCCCTCTTGGGATGCTTATTTGTGTATTATGGAGCTATCTTGGTGGTCTTGTCACCAAGGAATGTTATTTTGGCACATTATTTTGTTAGTTGGGGCATTATTAGGCCTTATTAGGCAAATTGAACTCCTTAGGGAGGATACATATTGATGTGATGATCATTTCATTTCATCATCACTTGGATTTGGGACTTGTATCTCTTCATGAGAATTTCGTTAGCCTTATTGATGGACAAATTTGGATCTTCATACATTTCGATGATTGGAAGAGCTTGTGTTTGATCTTGGAGCTTCGATTTTCTTGTCTATTGATGATTGGAATATTTTTGCTATACTTGTAAGTGTATTTTCATGGTTTATATATCATGTTTTGTCACTTATGTAATGTATGAAAATTTTCGCTCATGAATTTGGTGAAGTTGCCTTAATGAAATGTGAATTTGTTAATCTTGTCTTTGTGAGGGCTTTTCATATGTTTCATGCGAAGTATAGTGAATAAATATCCTAGGGGTATATGAATGTTCATAGTTACCTTGACAAGTCATCAGCTGCCACATCTAAGAAGTGTAAATTTTCCTAGTGACCTAATTGCTTCCTCTAGGGCCATGCAATGTTGCTGGGGCTCTCCTTGATTGGGTATAAAGATCTATAAACATTGAATCTCATTGTCTCCATTTCTCCCAATAGGCTAGGCACTATTCTAGTCCTAGGTGATCACAAAACAAAAATCATTATCACCTCCTTTCTTCTCTTTCTAGGCCCTAACCCTAGTAGGCCATAAAGGGCATGAAGCGAAATATTTTGTCGCCATCCAAAATTGATGAAAATTGGTCAAGAATTTTGTTGGATTGTCCTTTAGAGGTCCTCCAAATTTCAAGACAATCTGACAATGGAATCTCAAGATATTCCAAGCCCTAGCTCGAGGACCATTCTTTGTAGCTTGCCTTTGGTTAGTGGCTTCATTAGGGATCATTACATTAAACATTAAAGTCAAATTTCATCACTTTGATCTTTTTCATCTCCCTCACTTGGTCAATTCCATTTGTTTGGAGTTTTACCCCAAACCCTTGACCTTATTTGGATCCACTAGGGCTTCTTTGTGGTCCTACAACCTTATCACTCTGGTCTCACAAGGATTGCTTAGAAACCCTATTCTTCAAAGATTCTTAGGTCTACGACACCTCTCAACAAGAGATACTCCACAACCCTAGGTCTAGGTCTTGTGAAAATTCCACAACTAGAATCCCTACTGCAGCAACTGATGATATTACTCCTATTTGTTAAATTCCTTTAAACAAATTACTTCTTGTTTCCTACGGAAAATATCATAATACATACATTGCAGCCTTCACTTAATTAAATATTATGCGAAAACAAGAGACTGAGCAAGAAAGAAAATACAACACAATTGACAAGGTTATTTTTGGACAAATGTCCCCAAAAAAACCCAATGCGGAAAACCAGTGCAACAAATCTGAGGGTTTTATTATTATGCAGGAGAAAATCTAAGTACAAGTCTTGGATGCTCAACTAGCAATCCAATACATAGAGAAGCTAGACAAAATGAATCCTGTCACTGGGAGAATTTGAGACTGATCACACTGTACTGGAGTCCCTGTGTAGCCTTTGCGCAGAACCGCATCACTCCTACGCAGTTCCTGCGTCACCCCTACTAGGTATCACGTTGCTCCTTCTCTAGACCCTCGCTGGCTAGAAAAGTCAAATCTCTGCCTCCTGGTCTCACACCCTAGCTCCCGGCTACTGAAACTCAATTTTCTCAGCAGGAATTCGATTTCCATCAAAGGTCTACGCTACCATTGTGTGGGCCAGTGTCTGCCTCTCTCTGGACGTTGTTTTGCCCTCTCTCTGGACATCATTTTGCCCTCTCTCTGCCTCGTACTGACCTCTCTCTGCCTCATACTGCCTCTCTCTGGACTGTTGCTAGTTTCTGCACAGACACTCTGAATCTACTACGTTGTTGCTGACCTCTACTCTGTGCCATATGCACTGCTCTACGTTGTTCAGTCTCTGGCACTCCTAGCCACTGCAACTGTCTCCTCAACACTCCTCGGCACCATCCTACACTAGTCCATCCTGCTACTTCTGATCAGGGCTCTCGTAGCAAGGAAATGATCCAAGAGGTGGGTTCCTCAAGGATCCTACCCATCTGTAGCTCCTTCGAGCTACAACTCTAAATCTCCCCACCTCCCTCCTAGAGATGCAGTTTTCATCTCTGCCAAATAGAAATGTCGAATAGCTCCACTTTGTCTCTTACTGTTGCTGCTCAACCAAAAAGAAAACAGACTTCTTTGGCAGTAAGTCTTACTGAGGAAGAAGTTGCAAGACCAAATTGCAATAGAACGAAGTGCAGCATCTTGCAACTGGGAGGAAGGAAAACTTTGTCTAGACCTTGCTAACCTTAAGAAGAGTTGTCTTGCTCTAGGTGTTGTAAAATGTAACTAGGTTCAGTCTTCATAATGACATGTAATTATGACTTTTGTAAATGATGTAAAAAAGAAAATAAATTATTATTGTAAGGCTTGCTTCATGGGTTTCATGAGCAAGAGATTTTATTTTATCTAGATGGCTCCCATTGAGAGCCTTAGGATTTATCATTGGAGTCAGAATTAATTTCATGTATGAAGAGCTCTTCTTGAGCATGTGTAAATTGTATATAAGTCTATGTAGCCCTCCAACGACAAGCACACAGTCCTCTCTTCATGTTAGCTTCAAGATAAGGTAACAAACTCATGTCGGCTCACCGTATGGAGACACATCTATTCATAAGTATAGGTTGGCTTAATATGACGAACAAACCACTATAAATACGCATCTCGGCCTATTCCCCAAACACAGACTTTTGTTCATCTCTCTAAAGTTTTCGAGTGGGCAAAAAAGAAAAAAGGTTCGGATCTCAAGTCTAGAATTCGCATATTCTTCTGAGATTTTTTATGGAAGGCAGTTCGGATCTCCACAGAGAAGACAATTCAGATGTCTTTTTGTATTTCGAATGGGCAGTAACATATGAGATGACACATTGGGATGGCAAAGTGTTGAAGGGAAATCATATCCCTCTAAATCTCGGATCACAGAGGCAACAAGACTAAAGCTCAGATCACAGTGGCAATGGATATAACCTTAGTTAAGAAGTTTGGATCTATGAAGTGGATATAATCACAGTGGATTTAATCACAATATAGATGCTACCTTGCAGTACATTTGTTTCGGTCCTACATCATGTGCAGTAAGGTATCATGGATCACATAACAGTTCTTTGTCGGTAATACTATTGCGATAAGGTATCATCTTTGTGATAAGTGCTCGTGAAGGAAACAGTGTTGTCAAGGTAGTGACGAAGATCTCGGTATCAAGGCAATGATGAAGATCTCGGTGGAAGAGGAGTCAAGAAGAGGATTGACTATAGAATGTGTCTTGGTCTTGGAGTGGCTAATAGGTCAAGGGTCATGGTCTTGGTATTCATCAATTGGAATCTCTATAAGAAGAATTTGTTGGGGTTTTCCTCTCAAAGAGTCAGAGGTTTTGGCCTTGGCTCATAGCCTACATGTTGTATCTCTTGTCTATTTATGTTTATGCATTGGTTACTAT
Source organism: Pinus taeda (assembly GCA_000404065.3). Lineage (NCBI taxonomy): Eukaryota > Viridiplantae > Streptophyta > Pinopsida > Pinales > Pinaceae > Pinus > Pinus taeda. Next base: position 65,338 of record APFE031501447.1, read on the forward strand.
TTGATGAAGAAGAACACTAATAATCTAACAAGCAGAATATCCTAATCCAAAGACGTAAAAAGCATTCATGAGTCACTAATAGAAGAGAAATCACCTAATGTTAATGCCCTAGATTTCTACACACTTGGAAGGTTCCAGGAGGAGGCTAAATTAGGGTTTTCTTAGGAGCTGTAAGGCTGAAATTACAATGTCGAAGTTGTAGGTCGAGGAGCAGTATTGTAGTTGGCAAGTCGAAGTTGCAGCGTATAGCAGTTTTGTGCAAATTCAAAGGACTTGAGGAAGGGCTTACCTAGTACTGGGAGGATTTGGTCTAGTGATTGGGTCTTTGTATCTCATTTGAAGCAAATTCTAGGAAGATAAGAGTTTTCGAGAAGGGTTTTGCCCTCACTGAGAGCCAATATTTGTGTCCTCTTTTGTTGTTGATGTTGTTGATATTATTTGATAAAAAGATCTAACTAAAGAACATAAACAAGTTAATTAAGATTCACAAGCAATTATCAAAGTTAAAGAAAATAAGTTTAATAAGCTACCATTCATTTGCTAACATGGAATCAGAGCTAAGGTGAGCAAGGAAGGCGGCTGGAAGGACACTAGAACAAATATCTTATCAAGGAAGGAAAGAGGAAACTCGCAAGTAAGAATCTCAAGAAGAAGACCTATTGATCAAGATAGAAGGGTTTCTACATTAAAGAAGATCAAGGACTACATCAATCTCGCAAGAAGAGTGTTGATCTCAAAAAGAAGAAGTTTATTTGGAAGGAATCAGTCTTGGAAGTTGTTGGTGGAAGAATCCTAGGGAACATCTTTCAAGAAAGTCTCTTCAAGGATCTTGAAGGCATCAAGAGGGTTGGATAAATCATCAAGAAGAATCTTGGTCTTCAAGTAAGTATCATACTCTTACAAATTGGTTGAATCTTCAAGTCATGTGAGTTATTTCTGCAAAGAGAGCAATAAGCTCATTAGGGGATCAAACTATCTAGCATGGACAAAAATAATTGACTTGATACTCATAGAGCAAGAAATGATGGAATATGTGGGCAAATCACTAAACCTAGCAAAGAAAGGACACAAGAACTAGCGAAGTATATGAAAGGGGAAGTAAGGGCACAAAGGATCATAATCGATTCAATTAAGATTCTCTTGTTCCATTTGTTACAAACTTGAAGACTCCCAAGGCAATGTATGACAAGCTAGTGAATTTGTACTATGCAAGTACAATAGATCAAAAAATGTCTTTGCAAAATAAACTATATAGAATGAAGAAATCAAAGAATGAGGATATGGCACCCTTTCTCATGAGAGTCTCTCAGCTAAGAGACCATTTGCAAGGACTTGAGGAACCAATTATTGATTCAAAAGTGACCATATGTGTTCTAAATGCATTGCCACCAAAATGGAGCAACTTTGTAACAAGTATCTACTCCAAGAAGGATTCAACTCCCGTTGCTAACTTATGGGCACAATGCATACTAGAAGAATCAAGGGTCAAGTTCAAGGATGGCATTGGATCAAATAAGAAATCTCAAGCCTTTCTAGCCCGAGTCAAGAAGATAAAGAAAGGAAAGTTTGGAAAGTCTAAGAAGAAAGACATGTCCAAGGTTCAATGCTTCAAGTGTAATGAGTTTGGAAACTACAAGAGAGATTGTCCAAACCAACAGAACAATAAGAGAAAGGATAGGAGTGAAGCTCATGTGGTCGAAGCAATGGGAGAACCTGAGAAGAAGGCAAAGAAGGAAGAAGTGAAGGATCTTTACTACTAAAGAAGGTTCACTAACTATCAAGTTCTCATGTTTTTCATAAGCATCATAGGTTAGAAGCATATGATAGTAGCATGTTTGGATTAAATGATTAAGTTTCTTCGTAGAGAACATCTAGGATAGAATGTTAGACCATTTTTCATATTGTCCATCCAAATATTATCTAGCATTATGTTAGAGGTTGTCATCTTGCTTGAATGGATCATAATGATCTCGGATGGACCATCATTTTGGAAAGTCCTTGGGAAAAGCATCATGACAAGGAAAGTAGACATTCCATGTATTGTGGAATCAATACTAATAAATGGATGAAGGAATACAATGGGTCAAGGTGAAGGGTCTCTTCAGGGTCATAAAGCTAGATGATTGGATAAGAGCACAAGAATGCATGTCGAATGTCAACTTTGGATAAGATTCATACGTACGAAGAATCTTGTGGAATAAAGTTGGATATGCTTAAGTATTTGTGACGCTGGAAAAGAATAGAATTTGATTTACCTAAGAATGTATAAAAGATTAGGACTTTCTCTAGAATATGTAAGATAATTAAACATCCAGTATAATACCCGAAAACAAAAGTTGTAACTTGTAAATCAAGTTCAATCCTTAGGCAATCTGATGCAAGAAGGAAATTTCAAGTGCAGATGGTTGATCAGGATGTTGATGGAACAAGAAGGTAAACATGGTGAGGTAATTCTATCACATTTATGGTTTGGTTATCTGGTTAACATATTATTTTGCTATCTTGGAAGAATGTTGCAGGAATTCACGATGACAGTTGAAGCAAGGTCAACCATATGGGTGAAGAATATTGAGGGAAGCCCAAAATATGGTACCTGGCAACTATGAAGTCAAGATGAGTCCATCTTGGAATTGAAAGGGTAGTTGTATGAGAAGATAAGCTGAAGGTCAAAGAGGATCACTTTCACAAGAAGTCGTGATCAACTTAAACTTTGAGAAGGCTCAATGCAATGCCTTCATATCAAGAAAGAAAGTGATGAGTAAGAAAAATGACCTGGATCATGTCACAAGAACGAAGAGTAGAGATGGTTCCATGATACCTCGAAAGAAAGCAAGAGATGGAGAAGAAAGAGGGAGCCATGTAGCTATGAAGATAAAAAGCTAGTACTTTTATGAAGACAAGCAGTAAGGCTTGTGGTGTTGACTTCATAAGTAGAAAGGAAGTCTGGAATATCCTCTAGATTTAATAGGGAGTAAAAGGAGTCTCCTTAAATAGGAGCAGGGATCTATTCTCAAGATTAATGGAGAATATGGATGTCCTCTCTGGTTGGGAGGGTGTGATGGTAGACATCACATGTGCATTCTTCTCTTCAGGTGATGAAGAGAAAATGACGGAGAATTGGATAAGCATGTGTGGTTTCCTTGAGGATATAACATCCAAGAAAGGAAAGGTACCGACGCTCTTTGAGAATGGGACAAGAATCCAAAAGAAGAGTGGTCGAAGAGGACCGATATTCTTTGAGGACTCAGGTATGGAGATCGAAGATAAGAATAGTCCTAAAAGGACATACCTTGTGCACGTCCAGGTGCCATATGTACCTTCTAGAAGTAATGTGATATCACACAAAAAGCCTCCCAGCATAATGCTCTTAAATAAAGAAGAGCCTATCCAATTAGGCTTCAGGGACAGTGTTAGTCATAATGATGATGCTTACAGTATGGCTTGTTACCCACCACTTGTGGGTGATATCTAGAGGAGAAAAGTTTTCTCCAAGATGGTCCTTAGCTAGCAGCTAACAACCCTTTGCATCCACCAAATAGCTCGATTTGCCAATATCTCTACCACCTAAGCCAGCCATATGCGCCCTCACCCATCTGTTATGATCGTATCTTTGAAGGTGGGCCTTCCAATCTTGAAGGTATGGCTTTTCATTGTGTGATTGGATATTTGTGTTTACTTATCATGGATACTTTTGGGCATGTATTAGTGGGGGGATTCGGCGAAAAGAGTGGGTTTGGTTTGTACTCTTGTCTCCTCTGTCCAATTTGATGGTTAACTTTGTATCCTAGTCAAATGGGATCTCCTTCATTGGCTACTAGATTTAAGGGTGGCACTACATGGGAAACCCCAATTTTGGTTGCATGTTCCCGCTTTCCAACACCATATACATCACTCGATGGGTAGCGAAAGTCGATGGGTTTTGATGGAAGGAAGGAAGAGATCCAAAGGATTAACAATTGTAGTATTTGAGGATCAGATCTAGATTGCAAGAAGAGTCTTGTTTCTAGAAGCGTGGATCGGAATCCTGGTAAAAGTACCTGTAATCAATGCATGGCAACGTTAATGTCATAAACATAAAATTGATGATCTTAAGGTTTAAAAAACCCTAGAGGACCTATGTCTTGGATAAGGGTTTTTAACTAATGTTCTATAACATGTAAGCCATCTTGAGAAGCAACGAAATTCTCACAATTTTGGACTTGTGTAAGGATATTGCCATTTGGAATTTATGCTACACGATACGAAGTCTCTAAGTATACCTTGTAATACTATGAAAATATGACTAAGGGTTCTTGAATGCAAAGGACGACTTGCATTGATTATGGTTGTTGTTAAGCATTTGAAATAAGCTACTCAGAAACAACAGGGAGCAATAAGGAAGAAGCCAACTTCCTCAGCAAATTTGGAGATAGAAGAAATGAAGATTGTCCTTGTAAAATTTGAAGGAGCAAAACTACTCCGTCTAAAAGGAATCGAGAGCAATCATCCATGTGAACAAATCTTGTGAACATAATTTACCAATAACTCTAAAAGGAAGTCTAAATCTTGTTCATGTCACTTGAAGATTGTTCATTCATTAAATTTTGATCAATGGATGCTTAAATTTTGAAGTCTACTAAGGGAAATTGACCAAACATATTGCTAGCATTAGAAAAGCCATTGCTTGATTCCAGCTAAAACTATACATAGATATAAAATCTTTCCTTTAAATGTTTTAAGACATGATTTGATTCAAGAAAGTTGCTCCAGAAACAAAGTGAGCAAAGAAAAGAAGTCATAACTCTTGTGATATGAACCCTTTTTGGGAGAACTAGAAGTCCTAGGGTTTGTTAACCCTAGATAAACCTTGAAGGACATGATTAAGAAGGTGATGGTTCTACTGAATAAGTTTATGCTGGGAAGAAAAGGCAATCAACATGATGATTTTGCAAATGGATTTCTATAATTTCTGTAAAGAAAACGAGGATTAAGAGGGAGGTGTCATTTCTGTATAATTCTCAAAATATAAGAAACCAATATTTCTCTTCCTTATTTTTGTTGTTGTTTTACTATTAGTTAGCCTCTTGTCTTTGTCTCTTTTGCTTGGTTACAATCGTCCTTCCATGGCTTCTTAATGATGTTTGCAAGTACATAGCGAAGGATGCCAAGGATCTGGTAGCAGATGGAAGTAGTGGAAGAATAAAGCAAAGCTTGTGACAAGAGGATTCTCCTAGATTCGACGATTTGTGTTGAGAAATATCCTACTAGATGAGATATGAACCCAAAGCAAGCAAGTCGATCAAAAAATTTGAAGTATACCTTGATTGTACCAAAGGGAAGTCATTTGTGACTTCTAAATGGATCTACAATATCTAGCACATAGCATATGGTAGCATAAGACTAGAAGGTTCTCCCAAAAAGGGGAAGAGGGTGATGAAAAGACATTTGCTCCAGTTGACAGGTACACTTCTATTAGAATTATTGTTGCTTTTGTTAAAAAAATTACATCAGATGGATGTAGTGGTTGTTTTCTCCATTAAGAAATTGAGGAAGAACTGTACATCGGACACCTCGAGGCTTTGAGGGTCATAAAGGAGTTTCCCACCTACAAATAGAAGATTGCACCTAAGACTTGGATTGATGGATCAAGGTTGATTTTATATGATTTTTCTCTAATGGAAGCAAAAGGACTCATGTGACAGAGGGAGCAGATAGCGAGCATTGTTTTAGCTTCGAAGGGAGATGACCTCTTAGTTCGAGACAATGGATTGTCATTGATATTGTCAGGCTCGAGAGTCAATATGCTAGAAAACAACAGTTTCAAAGGTAGCAGCCAAGATTGCCAAAGCAAAAGTTGCTTCAGAAAAAACACCCATTTAGGGTAACTGCAAAGTAACTAATCAACTTATTATTAAGCAAAGGCATGTCACTCAACATTTGTTGAAGTACCAGCATGGTACAATTGGTCACAGCACAATCAATTAGGTTTGAGATATGTCTCAAACAATACAGTTCTAGGGATATGCAGATTCAAATTGGGAAGAGAGTGCAAAAGACCAAAAGAGCTTTTGAGAATATTGCAGTTTGGGCTCCCTTATGATACCTTGGATAAGCAAGAAGCAAACATCTATTGCACTCAGTATTGCTAAGGTCGAATATATTGCAGCTTGGTTTGGCAAGTTGAGAAGTAGTATGGCTTCAAAGGCTTCTTGAAAGATTATCTTGATCAGGTGCAACTGACGACCATGATGACAAGTTGAAGCACAATGAGATCTAGTACCTAGACACGATACAAAAGAAAGCAATGTGGCTTCAGTGCTATTCCTCAATCAACTAGGTTGTTGCTAAAGCCTCTGTTACAAGATGAAGTCTATATACTTCGATGACAAGCTTGTTGTGATTATGTTTCTCTCAACAAGAGGGAGTGATGAAATTGTAGCATCAAGGATAGTCATTCTCCTTGGGTCAGGTATATTGACCAGGATTAAGGAAAATTCTCCTAGGACAACCATTCCCCCTAGGTCAAAAATGTTGACTAGGATTACGGAGAATGGTCCAGCAGATGACAATGATTTTCTTGGGTCAAGTATGCTGATCGGAATTAGGAAGAATGGCCACACACTCAGTTCAGGGGGTGCCTTTCAGCATCAGGCTCCGACTCTCCAGACAAGTTGATTGAGCACACATTTCGCATCAGGCTCAGAATTACTCATGAAAAGTGAGGCCTTTCGAGATTCACCTCAAGTCAAAGATATTGACCAGGATGATGGTGAACCAAGACTGCTCATTATACCATGTGTCATAGAGATGAAAATTATGGTGACTAGTTGATGCTAACGACGTACCATGTGTCAAGAGTACCGACAAAGGTTATGGTGCACTACAGGTCAAAGGTACTGGCCAAAATTATGGTAACCGATTGATGTTATTGAATTACCATTTGTTAGAGTTATTGACCAGAATTAACGTAATCAAATGATGTTGATGCTAAGATGACTTGTTATAACCTTTTCTTAGAGAAAATTGTCAACAACAAAACATCTAGACAGTCATTATGAATGCCTCCCTAGCTAAGAGGGAGTGTTGAATTTTGTAGTTATGATCTGTCTTCATAATTGTTATTTAGCCCTCCAAATAAATTTAATAATATATTAAACACATCTTCTCCATGATGGCTTCAAAAAGAGGGAAATTTGAATTTTCAAATTATGTATTTTTGCCTCCAAATGTAAGGTCAACTTCAAGTCGGCCAAGCCCTAGAGACGTGACCTTTGGGGATCTCTTATCCACTATAAATACACTACTCGTCTTCATCCAAAGGGCAAGCAATTCAACCTTAATCATATACATTTTGTTCACTTGTGGAAAGCAACAGAGCAGATCTCTATAGGGTAGATCCAAGTCTCTCAAGGAAGATTATCAATTTAGGCAAGCTAAGTCTCTGAATCAAACAAAATGTTGAAATTCTAAACAATCAAATCTCTTGGGTAGAAGACCTAACAGACCTAATCTCGAGGCACAACAGACGAAATTTATGAAGCTACCTATTTTGCTTGACCAGGTTTCACCTAGGTTTGTTCATGGTTAGTCCCACCTCTATCTTAACTAATAAGATAAGAATGTATCTCTTATTGGATTGATTGATTTCTCTAAGCAAAAGATTGTTGGGTTTTCCCCCGAGTGTGCTTTCACATGGTAAATTCTCGTGTTTCTTGTTTGGACGTCCCTTCATGATTTTACTAGTATTTTGTTTCTATCGTTGAGATCTTTTGTGTAATTGCTTTATGATGAATGTGAATGCAAGATAAGATCATCTTAAGAGATCATAAGACGTAATTATCAGTTTAGAAGAATATATGAAAAATCAACAAGATGCTCCATTGTCATTGTACCATATGTTGCTAGCTACTGAGTTTTCCATGTAAGCTATGAGAGAGAACTCCTCCAACTTGGAACTAAACTCGTGCACTTTTGTTGAAGTTGCCACTTGGTCCTTCTTGGACCCCTTCTTCCTCTGTGGACACTTGGTGGCATAGTGTCCAAACTAATGGCACTAGAAGCATTTTATTTTCATGACATCCTTCTTCTCTTTCTTTCCTTTAGAGCAAGATGCGACCCCTTCTGCGCCCTTCTAACCTTTGGCCTTCCCCCTTTGAAAAGTTCTCCTCTTCCTCATGCTTAACATGAGCTCCAAATCTAGCCTGCCTCTGTATCTCCTCCTAAACACAGCCACCCCACAACTGATTCCAGTCTAGAAGCTTCTATCTGCCACTCATTGCATCGTAGAAGTCGTCCCATGATTTTTGAAGCCCTAACAATGCAGCGCTTACCAAATATTCTTCAAGTACTGTCTTCCCCACCCTGGCCAACCTGTGTAAACCTGGTGAGATAAGAATTATGGGCTCATACTTGCCCATCCGGATGTTTCTTAGTTTTTCCTTGGGCACAAGGTTTCTAGCCTCACTTGAGCTTGGGTAGAGGTTTAAAATAATTGTCCACATTTATTTGGCAATATTCTACTGGAAAGATGTTGCACATTATGGTCTTTAACTCCTTCAAGAATGATCCATTTTGCTCTGGCATGATTCCTGTTGTGTTATGGTCTCAAACCTTGGTAAGACATTCTAATGGTCGAACACCTCAAAAACCCATGCACATTTGTTTAACTGGTGAAAACTGCAAAATGTGGGTTAAAACCCTAGGTCACACCACTAGAAACCCTAGTGCAACACTTCAAATTTGTTGTGCCTTCTCTCTATGCCTTAACATGTTCCTGTGGTTGAAAACACAATGCTGGTCTTCACTAAAAGATGTGGCTTTATTACCATGTTAGTTTTCTAAAACCCAACAATCTAATTTGTGAATTTTACCAAGTAAGGAACTGAAATCTAAAATTTAAATTTTAACCCAAAAATAAACTAAGTTTTCCTAACTAGCATGCAACAGAAACAACAGGACTAGATGAAGACAAACACACCATAAAAGAGTGCACAATAAATTTTTACCCAGGAAACCCCAACTGGGAAAATCCCTACATTTCTTCAACACCGGTACCGATGCCGGATGATCAGAGTAATACTCAGTGAATAGTATTGCTAGAGCACAATCTTTGCTAAGAGAGAGTGTTGATTTGGGGTAGCATTAGATGTGCTCTAGCCACGAAATTTGGTGGAGAGGTTGGGGCACATAAGATCTCCACTACCCAGAAAGGGTTTGGGCAGATTCTAAACAGATCAAGAGATATTAAAATAATTAATATTTTTAATGGAGTCCCTAAGTCTAAACTTAGGGAAAATAAAATATTAATGTGTATTAATATGAATCTGTGTTAGAATGGTCCAAAAGACATGGATCAAGCCAGATCTAATCTTAGCCATTGAATAGGGATTTAATCTCAGTCGTTGAGATGTCAACAGAAAAAGTATAAGAGGAGGCTTAAGGGGCACTTGGAGAACACACTGAGGGAAACCAGTTAGTTCAATTTCTAGAGTGGGTTTTGCTGAGAAATTGAACCAGTGGTCTAGAGAGCAGCCAAGAGGCAGCAAGTACGGAACAAAGAGATGGGAGATCAGCGTAGAAGAGGCAGACGTAGAGCCAGAGGAAGCCATGCAGAGACTACGCAAATCCAGAAAGGCCTGCATCACCACGCAGAGGCTGCAGGAGTGACGCAAAAGCCCAGAGAGGTTGCGCAGAGCCTCAGTAGGCTGACACAGAGGGTTTCAGGCTGACGCGGAGGGTTTCAGGCTTACGCAGAGGGTTTCAGTCTGTAGCAGAGGTTAGTACGACCTATGTCGGGTTTAGAAAAGAATTGGAAGGTTGCCAATCTATGGGTAAGCCAGTTTGGCACCCTGTTGTACAAGAAAATTGTTGAATAATAAAATCCTACCTTGTTGCACCGGTTTTCCCACATTGGGTTTTTCTAGGGACATTAGTCCAAAATAACTGTGTCAATGTGTGCATATGTTTGTTTCTGTATTATGGTGTGACATCTGCAGCAGTATTTACTTTAATGTTTGTTGAAGTAATTTCATGAATAACTTATGATGAAATAAGTAGGAAAAGTAAATTAGTTGCTGCAGTGATAGAATTTTCACACACTTCAACCCATAGAGCTAGTGCGATTGGCACTCAACAATGTCTCAGAGGAGTGGCAAGTATTTGTCAAAAGTATCTTGGGTAGAGAAACTCTACCAAGATGGGACAGGATGTGGGCTAATTTGAAGCACGAATAGTTCAGACAACACCTAGTGAAGAACTCCATTAGTGGCAGCAGTAGCAGCGAATCGAAGGTGGTGAAGGAGGAGAAGAACGTGGCCCTAGCATCTAAGGGTCCCAGTCAAGGACAGAGGGAACAGAGGAGGAAGAAGTAGGACCTGTCAAAGGTCAAGTGCTTCAAGCGTGGTGAGCTCGGTCACTACAGCACGCAGTGTCCTCCAAGGAAGAAGGACAAGTCGGAGAAGCACGACCAGTAGGCAACGTCAGTAGAGATCACCGAGTTATCCTCCAGGTTGGAGGATGACTTCGCGATGTTGGCAGTCATACCTCCAAGAGTGAGGTGGGGTGACTTGGAGTTGTAGCCCAAGAGAGTTACATATTTGGGCAGGGTCCTTGAGGAGTCGACCTCATGGATCATTACCTTGCTACGGGGGCCAACAGTGTTTTGTAGCAAGATGGATTAGTGACAGTAGATGCAGCCAGATGCCAGAGCGATAGATGTCGAGTCTAGTTGCAATCAGATGTTGGGCAGCGTAGCGCAGAGTCAATAGCAGTGCAGATACTTCAATGACAGCGCAAATACTAGCAGCAGACGGAGACTCAAGTGACAGATGCATTATACTGATCACAGTTGATTCGGTATTTAGGATGTTTTTCAGTTGCAGATGTTACACTTGCAGCAACAGCAGATGGAGAGGGAGTTGTAGTGTTGGCAGTGGTTCAGCAGGGTAAGCAGCAACACAGATGCAGCACATATCAGAGTTGCGCAGTAGTTGGTGGGCAGTAGCAGCCAGACATCAGCAGCGTGACAGGAGATGATGCAGAGGCAAGGTGTTGCTACAGGGGGCAGTAACTCTAGAACACATTCCTCGCTAAGGAGTGTTAGTTTTTGTAGCATCGGATGTGTTCTAGCCTTGAAATTGTGTGGAGATGTTAGAATGCATGAGATCTCCAAAACCCAGAAATCGTTTTTGGAAATTCCACCTAGAAATGACTTAAGTAGATTATTAGTTAATTTTTAAATATTTCCTAAGTCTAAACGTAGGGAATATGACTAATTAATCATAATTAAATAAGTCAAGATGTGAACGTTCTAGAAACTCACATAGATCGACTTCAAGTTAATCCTAGCTATTGATTAAGATCTAATCTTGGCCATTGAAGTCTCAATAAAGGATTATAAGAAGAAGTCAATGGGGCCTAGAGAAATCACTTATGCAGTTCGATTTCAAGCGCAGATTGATTTCCTGAGTAGAACCATTCATTTGTCGGAGAGACAGGTAGAGAAATCGAAGCAGTGAGAGAGGGGCAAGGACAGTGACGCTGAAGGATGGATTCGAGTTCCGATGAGTGCATTTGCAGAGAGGCAGAGGAGCCATAGTGAGCCTGACGCTGAGCAACGCAGTAGCCTCTAGAGTTAATTTCGATTTTGCTGGGGAGAAGCAGAGTTTCAATGCTGAAAGTTGGGCGAAAGTTCCAGAGGCCAAGAGAGTCATTTTCCCAAACAGTAGTTGAACAAACAACTTGAGGAGAAGTTGTTCTGAGTTAAGTGCAGGAGCAACTACGCTAGCGTGATGCAGTGACTGTGCAAAGCCAGTTTGGGCAGCTCAATTTGAGCTAAGGTCAGAGCTCAGATTTCCCTGTGGAATGAGGAAATTCCTCACTAGATTTTTCTTGCCAGTTTTTTCTCTATAGGATTGCCCGTTGGGCATCTAGTTTTACTCAAATTATTTCCTTGCTGCATAACAATAAAACCCTCAGCTGCTGCACCGGTTTTCCCGAGTTGGGTTTTTCTGGGGACATCCGTCCAAAAGTAATTGTGTTATTTTATGTGTGTGCTAGCATTTCTTCCAACGTTTATTTCTTCCGCTTATTTGTGTAGGTTGTAGTGTGATTGATTCAGTTTTTGTTGTAGCACACAATAAATAAATTGTTAAAAATTAATTTAACAATTAGGATAATTATTTCCAGTTGCTACAATAGGATTTGGATTTCCACATTTTCACACGAGTCCTACAAAGGGATAAGATTATGTCTCCTTGGACAGCTGAGACCGCTCCAACTCTTGCATATAGAAAATTTAAACTTTCCTATATCAAGCAATAATAAAAAAGTGATTTATGCACCTTGGCCCCAATTATGGGTCCCTCTGCCAAATTTAGTGCATCCACTAAACCTTGTTGAGCTCTTCCTCTAACTTCATTCAACACAATTGCAACCTAACAGCTAGAAGGTAGGTCTCAACAGATCAGACATGGGAAAATCAAGGAAGCACGCATAAAAATGTTCAAAGGAAGTCTCTAGTATTGCGCCAATTTCAAAACCTATTACAATTTAGAGTTGATGAAGAGAAACAGGTTGCTCCAGTTCCCCTATTTGATGAATCATGGTTTGAATTTTGGAAAGGTTGAATGGATGCCTATTTGGGAGCTCTTGGATATGGTGTATGGCATTTTATTGTTTGTGGAAATGCATCTACCGATGAATCAAGAAGGTACAATTAAAAAGCCCTAAATATCATTTTAAGTGCTTTCCCAGATTTTGTGAAAGCTAAAGAGGATCAATGCTCACCAACCAAAAGGCTTTGGAAGAAGCTTGAAAATCTCTACTCAAATGAGCATGCGGGTCAAGATGAAGATGGTGATGATTGTGATTCAAATAGAGCAGATACTCAAATACAAGAATCTGACATCGATGAAGAACACACAGAAGTGGACTTCGAGGGAGAATTGATCAGTGCCTTTAGTGATCTTAAGAAAATAGAAAAGAAAAACCATATACTCGAAAACATATCTCTCTAAAGACTTCAAGTGGAGGAAGTAGAAAAGAGAGAAAAAATATTGACAAGCCAATTGGCAGAATTTGTTCAAAAGTACGAGGCAAAAGTTATTCAAAAGCAAAAGGATATTGATGCAACTCTAGGTGAATTAAGCAGGCTCAAGGAATGGTAAAAAGAGAAATTGCAGGACGTTGAAAAGAACAATCATGTCATTAATGAAAAGGATTGAGAAATTGCTCACTTAAAGATGAAGGCAAAAGAAGCAGATGAAGCTCCATGCAATGAAGGCACAAGTTTCAAGCCCCCTCATAGAAAAGATGAAGAGAAACCTGAAAGAAAAATCCTTCAAAGAGAAAATCAAAGTGAAAGACAGAAGAGGATTGAAGGTGTTACTATTCCAAGAAGTAATGCTTAAGTCATCAAGGACAAGGAACAACAAAGAACTAATCCACCTCCAAGAAAAAATGTTTTCAAAAGATCATCAAGGCAAGACATTTCATCCAGGTACAATCATATATTTTTTGGGTATTATTTTTCGTGTACTTGTTGAAATTTGGTTAGCTATGGGACAAATTTCCATGAAAAACCCTACTACCCCAAAGAGAAATTCGTCAAAAGAAAGAAATATTATTATTAATATATTTGGGGCACTTTATTTATTATGGTACAAATTTTGTAGTGCTCCACGGGGATGCGTCCCAAGGGCGGGGTTCACACACCCCTCGCACCCCACACACTCAGGATGAGGAGACGTAACGTTTCCCCACATACACCTTTTGGGGAGACGCAGGGGGGCGTTATTCCCCAAAAAGGGTGCTTCTCGGTGTCCCACATCAGAAAGGGCACAACGTCCCCCCTTAATTTTGCTTGAAAACAATAATTTGAGTGGGGAAGTTTAACATTCAACCTCAAAGCCTTACTAATGCTATGTAATCAATGGTAATGTTAAATTCTTAAAGCAAAAGTGGCATTCTCCTTTATCTTTCATTTTCACCCTTTTACTTAATTTCTTTACATTATCATGAAATAACTAAGGATGTTTGAGAGTGGTTACAACCTCATCAGACTTCATATGGAGAAAATAGAATTTCATACCCCATTCAAAATTTAGCAAACTTAACAGTTTACAGGATTTCATCATTAGGGGGATTGCAATGTTTCCATTGGATTTTATCAAGTATGACGATCTACACTAACATTTAATCAAGAGCACAAAGCCCAGAATCACCCCTTTGAGGGGGAACATTTCCCCCTCATTTTTTTCTAATAACTCTTGAAATAAAATTTAAAAAAATAACAAATATCAAACCCTAAACTAATTTTCAATTTGTAACTCACTCATTCAACTTATCATGCTTACCTCTACTTGGCTTACCAGGAAATACTATATAACTTACCAATTAATTGTTTCCTCTCCTCCTTTGTGATGCTTCTTCAATGCTCATTGTCTATTTTTAAGTTTCAATTTAACTTTTGAGTTTCAACTCTAGATATCAATGACCTTAAACTGATTCTTTGACCTGTCACTCTTTACTATTTATCAGTTTGAGTTATATCAATTTACTATTCTACTCTTTAGACTTTAGTATCTACTATAGTCTAATTTGCTTAGTACTAATTAGATTTGAGTTATATCAATTTACTATTTTACTCTTTAGACTTTAGTATCTACTATAGTCTAATTTGCTTAGTACTAATTAGATTATAGAATGATGAATTTAAATTTCAAAGCAATTTAGAATCTAGAGTGATCAATGATGAATTTAATTTTTAAGTCAATGTAGGTTCTAGAATGATGAATATGGATCAATGTATTTCATAATTGGATCTCGTGGTGTATGGATGAATGATATATGCATCATTATGAATGATGAGTATGGATCAGTGTATTCCATTATTTAATTCAATTTATGTATGGATCAATGTATTTATATTTTCATTTTTGAATATGAATTTGAATATATATATATATATATGTGTGATGTGTGTAGTGTGTGTGTGTTGTGTGTGTGTGTGTTGTGTGTATAATATATATATATATGTATATACTGAAAAAAAGTTATATATCCCAACGTTCCCCTTAAATTTCCCTAAAATTTGAGAGTACTCCCATACATCTACCCTGTGTGTCTCTCTGCACCCGCATCCCCCCCATCCCAGAGTCTTGGTGGAACATAGAAATTTGGGCAAACATTTATATATTTAAAATGAAAACTAAATTTTGAAGTCTACCTCCAATATTCTCAAAACGAATTATGGCAAATGACAATTATGACACAAGTTGTGTTCAGCTTCCCTCCATGAGGCACCTCTTCACATGATAATTCTATTATAAATATCTTATCACTAAACATACAATGATCGTGTGGAAAAGGCCCAAAGGCTTGATACATATTTTGGTGGTTCAATAGTCTTTGATTGGGTGGCTCACTTATTTACACAAAGCATTTGCTCTCCTTCAATAACTCGCATATGTACTTCAGAGGCACGCTCTAATATAATTCTACTAGCTCGCATTCAATGGCATCACATTTCCCTCCAGTTCGTATGTTCCATTAGCTCACATTTATGTTTTAGACATATGTTTTTTTGGCTCAGATATGTGTTTTGTATATGGTTCGTATCAATGTGTTGTGGCACGCATATTACAAGGGCATGGTGACACAATATCGCATATTACAAGGGCATGGTAACACAATATCATGGTGGCTCATATTATAGAGATTCACATCTATTGTTGTGATGGCTCACATGTATATCAAGGCTCACTTCAATTTCTATTAGCCAATATGGCATTGCTCTTCTATTGGCTCATATTCTTTAATGGCATTGGCATCACTACACAGTCGCATAGGCATCACTAACATTATACAGTGAATTTCTTTCTAGCTCACAAAACAGTTTCTCTTGACAAATATACATGTTGACTCACACGGCAAATACGTAGTGACTCCACTTGGCAAATATACACGGTGACAGTGCATGACAAAAACTCTTTATATATGGAATTATTTCTGTGTGTGACATTGTTTACATGTTCCCAGTGGGGCATCACTTCTATACTCTCGACATGACATCGTTTCTCTGTGTAAAATTTGAAGACTCTTGCATATTTGCGGTTTAATATATTCCAGTGATCTACATTATATGATACGGTGAGAAATTGATCCATGTCACTGTCATGATTTACAAGACAATGACATGTGACTTGGAAACTTTTACATGACAGTGATTTGGACAGAAAACTTTGATAGAGTTATAACTTTAATATGACGGTTTGACACTATCCTCGAAAGGATATTCCTATGATAGTTTGGACATGATGGTTTGGTTGTAAGTGATATTCCTATGATAGTGGTAACTTTAATTCATGCGAGTATTCTTGGTATAATAGTGCCCTTGTAGTAATCAAGTATATGGAAGTAACCCTAAAGGATGACATCGCAGTAACTCTGATTGTTCTTGAAAGGCAGGGTCATGATAGTGTTAGAAAATCGGAAAGGAAGAAATATTTTCTTTATGTTGATAATTACTTGTGGTATTCTTATGTTCTTATTCAATTTCTTGTGTTCTTTTAACTTAATTCATCAAGCAATTACAAAACCATAACATGAAGTTCAAAGACACCAGATGTAGGCAGACAACTAGGGAAATACACATATCTAGGGGAAAACCCAGTTGACAACTCTTCCTTTAATAGTTTCACAAGATGATCCAAGACTCGTTGCCCTAGATATGGACTTCCTCCAATCACCAAGTCAACCCTTCTTCTGCAGATGATAACCTTTCAACAACAACTTCAACTTGGCAGCAGCAACTGAACTTCAACCTAGATGAAGCACTTCATTCTTGAGGCAGCACTTCGACCTAGAAACAGCAACAAAATTTCGACATCCCCAGCAACAAAACTTCAAAACAGCAGAACTTTAACCCAACAGTAACTTTGACCTAGCAGTAACTTCGTCCTTCCAGCAAATAGCCCAGTAAATCCACACGTGTGAGAGAGTGACAATCCAGAAACTTCGATTTTTCCTTCTCCAATAAATTTCCTCATCCTTTTCCAACTTCGCACTTTTTCTGCTACTCTTCTTGGATATCAAACTTGTGTGAGTGACTGAACTGCAAATGAATCGAATTGCACTGTATATATAGCCACTTTTTGAGTTTGAATTACCCTCATGTAGGCCAACTTGATCATGTAAGGGACGACATGGTGTGGAGGTGACAAATGACTTATTTTACTCAGTAATAATTATTTTTACATGATTCAAAAGCCCAAGAAGGGTCTTATTAAATGGGCAATGACTCTATGACTTAGTATAAAATCTAAAAGTCCTTAATGGGGACTGTAACAACCAAAAGTCATATATGCAGCGGAAGTATTTAAAATACTTCGTACACAAAGGGACTTTGACTTAAAACATGATGACCCTAGCATCAAACCCATGCTTTAATAAGTCATAATAATAATAATAATTCCTTCTTTTTTTTTATAAATACATTTCATTATGACTTAAATACAATTATGAAGATTGAACCTAGTTACATTTTTCAACACTCCCTCTTAACTAGGGAGGTATTTATAAGAACATGGAAGATCTCAAAACACATGAACCATGAAGAGTTTAGGCAATTACGGTGCCACGGACTAGATTCCTAACCAGTGCAATCTATTTGGGTGGGACAAAAATGGAATAAAGCTTTCAACCTCTCTAGGTACCATTACGCTTACTTACTAACGATCAACCCAGGAAACTAGGTGCATAATGCAAGGTCAGATCTCTATAATAACGCCACCCTCCCTACTTTGGGAACTAGACATCAACATATAGGTCAGCTAGATTTCCTCCCAGGTATACACAATGCCTCAACACATCAAATCTCTCCCGATCAAACAAATCGATAACATTGAGCATGCCCCCAAAACTTCGAGAGATTTACTTGAATAATCACAACCCCAATTAGTAACAAACTTTCCAATATACATAAGTAAAGATAGACCTTCAGGGTTTTTAATCATATTGATGTTGCTTCACAATTTATCACAAAAGGACTTAGAGGCTTCCCAAACAAATCTTCACAAAAGATTCCTCAATCATACAACTTCTTTTCCTACTTCATATACAACAACATATTCTACAACCTGATCCTACTTTCCTTCTTTTAGCAGCAACTCAATAAAAATTCTCCAATTTATTCTTCAATGTATCCATCATGACTATAATATGCCCTCCCTCTCAAATTGGGAGATATACCCTTTCTTTTATCCAGGCTCCCTCTTAACTTAAGGAGATCAACTTCTTTTTATCACATTAGAGAATCTTTTATGGCTTCCATCCTTCTTATCAGAGTAATTTTGATCATCGTCATTCATATAACTTTCTTCATCATGCTTATCAATCAAATCAACTTTACTTATGAATATCTTCATCATCTTGAAGATTATGTACCTACACAACTTAGACAACAAGTACAACCAAACACCTATCTATGAAGTTAACCATATCAGAATCATAATGGAAGCATCAAACTTTAGACATCAAATATCTGAACTTAGTTAGGTTCATAATCAACAAGAGACACATACTTTTAAACCCCTAGATCACATTAGTAACTCAATCAAGATATCAGTCTCGTTATATCTAGGGCCTCAATATTTCTTCTAGAGATATGACATACTCTACTATAACATATTGCAAACCCTAGAAGCAATTCAAACAAGTATGCTTACAAATACAATGCATCTAACAACTTTTAGAATTCATATGTTAGACTTCTACTAGGATTTAATGCAATCCCTAGATTCCATCTTTGAGACACTAAGCCTTAGATGTCAACAATAAAAAGCAATCACAACACAATCTAAGGTTTCCACTAAATGACCAACTTCTACTAGAGTGTGTCGTAAACCCTAGATTTTATCATAATGGAAACAATATCGATATATCCTATAATATCAAACTTCTACTAGGGCTTAGTTGCAAACCCTAGAATTTATCAACAAATAGGTTAGCACATATACATATCTAGGATAATCATGCACAAGCATATCATAACATATATTGGACAAACAGAAGACACAAATATCAATACATTTAACTTCAGACATATAATGATCTTGATTAGGCTAGGGTTTTGATTAGATGAACAAACATACACCAAGGGTTTCATTCCTAGGAGCTTACTCTCGATATATAAGGGTTTTGTTCATAAACCTTAACTTACCAAAACCTCAAGGTCTAGGAATACATTACCATCCAACCCTAAAAGACTAGGGTTTCCATAATAATACTAAAGTTTAAACATGACATTACCATCAAAACAGCAAACATCAAAAGAATAATATATTCTAGATTTCATTGCTAACCGTAACTAGACTAGGGTTTTTCACATTAGCATACCCTTAGGTTAGGGTTTTACATAAGACCTATTAGGGCTCCACAAACATGATGATTTAATGAGCGTAGATTCAATCTAAAGATTAATCTCCCAAAATAAGAACCTTTAAGATACAAAGGTCCTAGACATAACACTTGTTAGAAATGTAAAGCAGATTTATTTGAATGAATGAATATACCTCTATCACGAAGAGAACAAAGCTTTTGGTCTAAAACATACCATCAAAACCCGAAACATCAAAAGAATAGTATATTCTAGATTTCATCAGTAACCCTAAGTAGACTAGGGTTTTTCACATTAACATACCCTTAGGTTAGGGTTTTAATAGAGAACCTTTTAGGGTTCCACAAACATGATGTTTTAATGAGGGTAGATTCAATCTAATGATTAATTACCCAAAAAAGAATCTCCATGATTCAAAAGTCCTAGACATAACACTTGTTAGTAATGTCAAGCAGATTTAAATGAATATAACTTTATCACGGAGAGAACAAAAGTTATGATCTAAAACATACCTTTGAGTTGTTTTCTAGACAAACCTTACGGGACATCAATCTCAATGCTTTGCCTTGAGTGATGTTCTCCATAGCCCTTGAGGATATCAGCAAGCTTTTCCTAAACAAGGAAAATATAAAAAAAAAATGTGATTAGCATCTAGTATAAACACATCTAGATAAGAAAAAGAAAACCAAATATAAAAGATAATACAAGGAGTAAGATATTTATCTTTGGAAAAATGGTGAGGGCTCCCTCTTAACCCAATCTCGAGGGATACCTATAACTTTAACAAAACAATTCAACAATGTTTTTCCAAAGCATCTTAAACCTATAAGTACTAAAACTCAAAATACAAAACAATTCAAAAACTTAGAGTAGAGGGACATAGAAGTAGAAGTCCTTTATTTCCGATTCTTCGGCCTTGTTCTTCTTTCGAGATCCTTCTTCGGCAACATTTGCTTGATCCCCATTTCTCTTTCTATTTCTCAGATTCTCAAGACAATCGCTTCTGTAGTTACCCATCTTGTGACAATTGTACCATTCAATCTTTGATAGGTCTATCTTCCTTCTAGGCCCTTTAGACTTCTTGAAGGCTCCTTTGTTCTTGTGATGAGTGGAATAGGCATTTGAAGCATTCTCCTCTTCATTCTCTTTGTTGCTTACTAATGAAATTTTGACTTCTTCTTGACTGCATGCATTCCATAATTGTTCAAATGTAGGAGTTTCCTTCCAACTATTGAAACATAATGAAAAGGCACTCCAAAATGTTGGTAATCCTAGAAGTGTAGTGATTACAAACTCCTTTTCAAGTACTATATCATCGATTGCCTAGAGTTCATCTCTTATTCTAGTTATTCTTACAAAGAAGGATGCCACAACGTCTTCCTTTGTCATCTTTATAGTTCTCAGTTCATTCTTCAGACTTGCTATTTGACCAAGATTCTTGATTGTGAATAATTTGGATAATGCCTCATACATCTCCTAAGCAAAATCTATGTTGGATATATATGGGATGAGCTTATCCTTTATTCCATCCACCATTAGGCTCATGGCCAATATCTTTGTTTCTCTGAATTTTTCCTTTTCTACGTCACTTACTCATTTGTAGGCTTCTTTACTTTTCCTTTGACTAGATCCAAGACTTTATTCTTCTTAAGGATGAGATCTATCCTCTTTTTCCATGCCTTGTAATTGGATGTTCCTTCTAATTTGATTTCCCCTTTTCCTTGATGACCCTTATTCAAACTTCTTAAAACTCTTATTCTCCTTTCAATAGATCTTCAGGGTGCCCTATTCCTTCTTCTTCACCTTAGCTCTAATACCATGTTAGAAAATTAAAAAGGCAGAAAGATTTTATTTATGTTGATAATTACTTGTGATACTCTTATGTTCGTATTAACTTTCTTGTGTTCTTCTTTTAACTTAGTTCATCAAGCAATTACAAAACCATAACACGAAGATCAAAGACATCAAATGTAGGCAAACAGCCAGGGAAAAACCCCTATCTAGGGGAAAGCCCAGTCAACACCTCTTCCTTTCATAATTTCACGAGATGATACAAGACTCCTTGACCTAGACACAGGTTTCCTTAAATCACCAAGTCAACCCTTTCCCTTCTTCTGCAGATGATAACCTTTCAGCAACAACTTCGACTTGGCAATAGCAACTGAACTTTGACCTAGATGCAACACTTTGATCTTGAAGCAACACTTCGATATAGAAGCAACAACCGAATTTCGACATCCCCAGCAACATAACTTCAATCCCACACAACTTTGACACAGCAGTAACTTCGACCCAGCAGTAACTTCGTCCTTCTAGCAAGTAGCCTAGTAAATCCACACGTGTGAGAGAGAGACAATCCAGAAACTTTGATTTTTCCTTCTCCAGCAAATTTCCTCCTTTCGCAACTTCGCACTTTTCCTGCTGCCTCTTCTTGGATATCGAACTTGTGTAAGTGAGTGATCTTCAAATAAGTTTAACTACATTGTATATAGCCTCTTTTGGAGTACGAATTACCCTCATGTACGCTGACATGATCAAGGAAAGGCCGACTTGGTATGGAGGTGACAAATGACTTATTTTACTCAATAATAATTCTTTTTACATAATTCAAAAGCCCAAGAAGGGTCTCATTAAATGGACAATGACTCTAATGACTTAGTATGAAACCTAGAAGTCCTTAATGGGGACTTTGTTGAAGTTTCTAAGTCTACTTAATTAGAAACCCTCCATGCACTTTATCTGATTTATTCCTACCTAAGTGTTATATTGCTTAACAAGTTATTTACAATGTAAATACTGAACATAAACACTAGTGCATGGTCAACATATTATAGATCAGCAACTAAAGGAAACAGAAACAATCACACCATATGACACCATTATGTTTGGACCAATGTCCCCGGAAAAACCCACTGTGGGAAAACCAGTGCAGCTATTTGAGGGTTTTCTTATTAAGCAATATCAGAGTACAATCTGGGTGCCGAATTTCATTGGCAGTAATACCTCTCTGTTTCTAACAAATCTCTTGGCTGAAACCCCGAATAATCCTTCCAGCAGCTCCTCAGCACCAATCTGCCCCAAAAACCCTAGCATCAGTCTATCTCTAGACTGTGTCAACCCCTCTCTGCCCAGCGGTGGCCCTGCGTCACCCCGGATGGGTCTGCGTCAGCCTTAAGAGACCCTACGTCAGCCCTCTGGCCCTCTACGTCAGCAACGCTGGCCTCTCTGAGGCTCTGCACAGCTCCTAGCTGCCCCTACGTGAGCCCTGGCTGGCTCTGCGTCACACTCCTCAGCTGCTGTGCTACTCTCCCAACACTATCTCTGCCTCTCTGTCTCTCTGTACTCAAT
Organism: Pinus taeda; assembly: GCA_000404065.3. Classification (NCBI taxonomy): domain Eukaryota; kingdom Viridiplantae; phylum Streptophyta; class Pinopsida; order Pinales; family Pinaceae; genus Pinus; species Pinus taeda. The sequence goes on from APFE031501447.1 coordinate 88,061, forward strand.
GCCCCTCAGCTGCAACTCCCGATCACTAATTCTATCTCTCTTAGCAAACCCCGCTCTAGAGAATAGAATGACTAATCACTCTTGTACATTCTCCAAGTGACCCTCAAGCCTCCTCTTATACTTTTCTTGTTGACATATCAACGGCCGAGATTAAGTCCCTAATCAACAACTAAGATTAAATCTAGCTTGATCCATGTCTTTTGGACCATTCTAACACAGTTTCATATTAATTCACATTATTATTTTAATTTTCCCTAAGTTTAGACTTAGGGACTCCATTAAAAATATTAACTATTTTAATATCTCCTAAACTATTTAGAGTTTGCCCAACCCCTTTCTGGGTATTGGATATCTCATGTGCCCCAACCTTTCCACCAAATTTCGTGGCTAGAGCACATCTGATGCTACCCCAAATCAACAAACTTTGACCTAAAATATGATGACCCAAGCATAAAACCCATGCTTTAATAAGTGATAGTAATAATAATAATAATTCATTTTTCTTTCTTTAGATAAATAAATTTCATTATGACTCAAATACAATTATGAAGACCAAACCTAGTTAAATTCTTCAACAGATAGTGACCTTGATAGCAATGACAAGGTAGTAATTTTGAAGACAATGATGTATGACAATGTCGGATGTGATAGTGATATGTTTGGCTCGATGTAGTTTGACATTTGTGGATCATGTATGAACCTAGTTGGCACTAACTGTCCTAATATGTTTGATGTGTCTCATTGGATTTTCTATCTAGGTTGAACGATCGGTCTATCTAATAGAAGAATTTGGCTAGGTATTCCCCCTGGTGGGGTTTTTCCCAAGTCTCTAACCTAACACTTGGTGTCTCTATTTGTAAGTGTTTTTCTTCTTTTGTTCTTTATTGTTTTGTTGCATTACTGATGTTTATTGTTCTCTCTACACAATTGCTAATGATGATATGATATGGGGTGAATGTTATATGGAAAAATGAAATGTGAAATTAATGAAAAGGTCATAAATGGAATTATCTACAGCAGAGAACCATCAAGCTCTAAAAATTAGCATGGTAGCAGAGTTGCGTTGAAGAAAAGTCATTGAGATCACCCCCCATGAAGACACCCATGATAAAGTTCATGAGCAGAGTGAAAGGGATGAGGATGGAAGAGACCTAAAAGAATGTTAGGGTTTGAAGGAAACCTTTGTTCTTACAATTGAGGTTAGGGTTTGTGAGAAACCCTTGAAGTGGCCTTCGATATGGTAAAAGCATAAAACAATGGAACCCTTGTAACTTCTTGATATGATATGAACTGCAAGATGCCATTCTATTATTCAAGGATCTGACAGATTCAAGGAAACCCTAGAGTGAAATTTCCTAATATAACATGATTAGTGAGAAGCCCATGATAGATTCCAAGAAACCCTAGGAGAAGGGTATGTTATAGATTGAGTGGTCATCATATACATTGTGGTTGGACTTGGCTACCAATGAAAGAAGATAAAGGATACAGGTGGTACTCGTGAGGATTCAACCCTTCTGAAGACAACATTGACATATGGTTGATGGATTCTAGTGACTCACGAAGGTTGGATCAAGAGGGAGTTGATATCTTCCTACAATCCTCATCAAAGATAAGTAATTTCAAGACTTATTTTATTTATGACACTATTCTTGTTTAGATTTATCATTTTTGGACTATTCTTTATTCTTCTTGCTTGGATATTTGAATGATTTTCTCACTAACTTTTTGGATGAGGATGTGATCCATCTTGAGGATCATCAAGTTGTAGAGTATTGCAAGAAGAGTAAGCTCCCAGCGGGATTTGGTGCAAGACGAGTGAACTCCAAGTGGGAGTTGATGTAAGATAACGAAGAAGTCATTCTCCTATCTAGAAAAGGGGTGACAATCATGCCTCGTCACTACGTACACTTTCATTATGTTTGTTTACTTTTTTATTACTACTCTTGCCCTTATTCTGGGATCAACAGGTACATCTAATAAGTGTGAGGACCAAGTTCTCTATATTGAAATTGAGAAGAATGTCAAGCCATCCCATGATTAGAGTGGCACTTAAATGGACAAAGGGCATATACCTTGAAGGAAGGATCTCGTCTCTCAGGTTTATGTCTATGATTGAAGAGGTCTCCTATCGAAAGGAAATAGACTATCATGTTGAATGCAATAGTCTGATGAGATGATGAAAGAAATATCTCCTTTATACAAGGACTATTCTTAATGACAAAGATGTTGTTGTGGCAGATGTGTCTGCGATACTAAACAAGGATAAGGTATATGCTCTCAACAGAAAAGGGCTATCATGAGATCTTGGTTCTCGTTGCTTCATGCTCAATTATCAGATGTTCGTGAAGTGGGCTTCCTCCATGATGTTCTTAAGGAAGAAGCATATCTGGAGCTACCAAAAGTCTTTAAGGTACACGACATAGATTCAAATGGAAGAAAGTCTCATATGGACTCAAGCAAGCCCTCAGGTCAAGGCATACTTGGATTGATGGTCATCTAATGCGGACACCAACCTCTCCTCAAGGTTGCAGATATGACTCTAATATTTGGTTTATATATGTTGACAATTTATTTATGATAGGATTAGATCATCTCTGTGTTCAATCCTAGAGGGAGCTGACACGTGAGTTCAGATAATCAACATCTTGAGAATTAGAAGTGATGATGAGTTCTTCCATGTTAAGAGAAGTATGTCGACAAAGATTTGACATGATGTTTACATTAAAGCAATTGAGAGAGACTCCTCTTCATATTCAGATTTGATGGATCCCATGATGAGCATACAGTGAGATAGATCCTTGTTTTGCATTATGTACTTTGAGCCTAGATATGTATATTGGACATCTACATGAAATTAGTATTCATGGACTGACAAACTGTCGAAAACTTGATGGATACACAAACGCTGACTAAGATTCAAAATATTGTTGACAAGAAAATCACATCTAGAAGCTATTATACCTTGAGGTTTGCCATTATTTCCTAGATGAGCCAAAAAATAAAGGTTGTTACTTTGAGTACAGAAGGAAGTAAATTGATGCTAGCATGACTAGCGGTGAGGTAGTGTTGATTGAGAAAGCTCCTTATAGAGTTGTTTGAGCTTATGTTGGACATGACTGTGACATATTACAATATTAAGAATGGGATTCAACTTTCAAAGAATCTTGTGTGTTGTGACTAGTCCAAGCAGTCTGAAATTACATATCATTATATCTAGTACATGATGCAAAGGAGGCATTGGGACTCCCATATAGATCTGTTATGGAATCGAAGTAGTCAGACTTAAGTAAATGATCAAGTTGTCGACAATCTCACCAAGACTTTGCCAATAGGGAAGCTCTTGGTCTTCAAAGAGAAACTTGAACTAGTGGATGTGACCCTCCTGGAAAAGGGTCATGGCTAATCGAGAACTTCAAGTTATACTCTTCCCCCTTGTTTGAGCTCCCAGACAGAGGAATCGAGTCGAGGGGTTGTTGGGGTTGAGTGAACTCATGGAAAATAGGTGTGTATGATCCTTACCTCATGGTAAGTTTGTATCTTCCTTATTGTCATTATAGGGTTGTGTTTGATCCTTACCAAAAATGGTAAGTGTGTACCTCCCCCTACTGAGTACACCCCATTATGCATCCTACCCACAGGCTGGGCTTGCCTAAATTTCCACCCATTGGCCAAATGCTGAGGAGACTTGGGCGTGACTGATCCTTACCACTTGTCGTAAGTGTGTATCTCCCACAAGTGCCTTGGGCGTGTCTGATCCTTACCTCTCATGGTAAGTGTGTATCTCCCACAAGGTTGTGGATGCATGTGTTCTACCACTTGACTCTTAAGGGTCAAGGTGGGAAGATCAACAGACAATAGGATAGCTATGATCCTTACCTCTCATGGTAAGACATATCCTACCTATTGTCGACTGGATATAGGGTGGCAGATTAATCTCCCCCTATTTTCCATGGATATAGGGTGGAAGCCAGAGCTCCCCTATGATGATTCTTCTTCTTTAGATCAAGACATCATTCTTCAACTCATGATCAAAGTTCAGACGGGATGCAATGAAATGGATATCTTGTTGATGAAGCTAAGAAGTAGGTCATGCAACTTGGCCTAGAAACTTGTAGGGTTTTGAGGATGTAATCGATCTCCCCTATTGTCGATTGTCGATTATTCTTTTTCTATGTGACGAGATGAGATGAAATGAGACGAGATGAGACATGAGGCAGCAAACTTGTATGTCTGAGATGAAACTTATGATGAGGATGGAAATTCCTCCCTAGCTGAGAGGGAGTGTTGAAATTTGAACAGCTAAAGGAACAAATTTATATGAGAAACCTTACTGCCCCAAATAGAAGCTCATCTGCCCCAAAGAGAATTTAGTCAAAAGAAAGAAATATTATTATTAATACATTTGGGGCACTTTATTTATTATGCTACAAATTTGGGCAACCATTTATATATTTAAAATGAAAAATTAAATTTTGAATTCTCCCTCCAATATTCTCAAAACGAATTATGGAAAATGACAATTATGACATAAGTTATGCTCTGCTTGCCTCCATGAGGTACCTATTAGCATGAAAATTCTATTATAAATATCGTATCGTTAAACATATAGTGATCGTGTGAAAAAGGCTCAGAGGCTCAATACATATATGGGTGGTTCGATAGTATTTTCATTAGGTGAATGCTTATATACACGGGTCTTTTGCTATCCTTCAATCTCTCGCATATGCACTTCAGAGGCATCCTCTAATATAATTCTATTGGCTCGCATTCAATGGCATCACATTTCCATGCAGGTTGTATGTTCCATTAGCTCGCATTTCTGTTGTTCGCATATGTTCTATTGCTCAATTATGTGTTATGTATATGGTTCATATCAATGTGTTGTGGCAAGCATATTACAAGGTGATGTAGGATCATTAGACCGAGCTCATGATGAAGAAATGGAGTAGAGCTTGACAATGTGGTGGATTGGCCACATGTTTAGTTGGAAAACCGATTTTGTTGTTTTTGTTAGCATTCTAAATATTTAATGTAAGTGTAGGATTGGGAGTAAGTCGAAGAGTCTAGGAATTAAGAGTTATTTCCATTGTAATAATTAGCCCACCATGGTTGTCGTTTTGACTTCCCTCATTTAGAGAGAAGAGGAAACAAACCATTTGTTGAGGTTTGTGAATAAAAGAGGCATCGAATGTGGAGGACGGTATCTCTTCTCCAGCCTCCACGTCTGTAGGCTCAAATGAATGAAAAGAAAGTTGTGCAGTAGCATATTTACTCATCAATATGCCTTTTTGTTCTTTGGGCTCCACTCGAACCATGTCTGTGCATTTGATTTACATTTCAGAATTTGTGTAACCATCTCTGTTGTTATATGCTTGTAAACATTTGATTCTTGAGTAGTGATCGTTTATGCATGTCCCATTTGTTGTGACCTTTCAACATTTCGCAATGCCCCTGTTTTTTGGGCAGTGACACACCCTTTTTTATTGGAATGTGGACCATTGGTGAGCAAGAGTGTAACCATTGACAAGGAGACTTGTGAGGAAATCATTCCCTGAGTGTGAGGGACGTGCTAAGACTGTGGAGAGTCGAGTTGCAGAGACTGTGTCATTTCACCATCCCAAAAGACCAAAAACCGAGTTTTGAAGCACTACAAAAATATCTCGTTGCGCCTACAGCCAGAATTTTTTGCACTGCATTTTGGAGTCCAAATTTCCTTTCAATCTATCCATTGCCATCAATTTGTGGTATCGGAGCCACGTTTGAGGTAGAGCTATGTTTGGCATTTGTGTCATTGTCTATGGTATAGGGAGATGGCTATGCGAGCAAGAAGAGCACGAGGTCGAGGAGGGAGACCCATAGCTAATGCAGAACTCCAAGAAGAGATACAGAGGCTGCAAGCTCATTTATAGGACATGGAGACAAGTAGTCAATGAGACCTTGAGGTCAGAGATGACTGCAGATCAGAGGAGGAAGCTAGAGAAAAAAGAGCAGCACCTATGAATGAAGCTCCGAAAGTTAAATTATTGAGGTCGGTGTTAAGCTCAAGTTTAAGACCAAAACCTGAATTGTCTACCTATGATGGTGTTGCCAAGCTTACAACAACCCTCTTTTCTTTTGTACATAAGAAAAATGAACAATAAATAAACACAAAAGGACCTAAAAAAACTTTTTATTTCTCATAAAAAAACCCAAAAAATTAAAAAAAATTGAAGTTTTAGGTCGGAGGTCAGATTTATAAAAGGTCTTTTTAAACAAAACTATAAAAACACCCGACCTTTTGACCATCCAACTAGCCGACCATTCGACCACCCGACTAGCAGGTCAGGCCGACTTACAATTTTTTTGTGAATAGTACATCGGACCACCCAACTACCTAACCATCCGACCTGAAGACGAAACCCGACTATTGTATAGTGAAGGTTGGGATGAAATAAACCAACAATAATAAAAACCATCCGATTGTCTGACCCTCGACTGTACGACCATCCAAATAAAATATTATTTTTTTTGATTTGCAAGCAGTCTGCTTTTTGAAATAGAATTTTAAAAATTCTTTCATTTCATGTTTGATTGATTTTCTGTTAAATCCTCATTTAATTTCTTCGATCCTTTCTCCTTTCCTTGCTCTATGGGAAATTAATGAACACGTTAAATTCTCGTATTTCTAATCAAAATTCTTAAGTTTTTAAAGTATTTCACCTGCATGTTTCTCGTAAGCCTTGTTCGGAGAAAGATTGAATTAAGGAAAAACGATACCATTTTCGAAAATCCTGTGCAAGAAGGATGATATTATACAAATTCCTAAATTCAATTTCAAATTTTAAATAAGGAAAGCTTATATGTGCTATGTTTTTGTTCACAGGTCATAAAATGGGGAAAAAGGGAAAATCTCTAGCAGCAAAGCAACAAATCGAGTAGAAAAGGGAGAATACTAAAGAGATGGAGAATTTGCTACTAGAGGAAGTCAACTTCAATCTGTTCCTCATTTCAGACTCAACTTACAAGACACAAAAAGCAGGTATAATGAGATGGAAGGAGATATTTGATTTCTTTGAGAAAAAAGAATGATTAAACAACACATGATCTTCTCAAACAAAGAATAATCATTTTGAAGCAATCAGAGCAACAGAGTTGCATAAAGTAGTAGCTAGGGCCAGAATTTTTCCTTATTATGACAAGGTTTCATGGATTTTCTCTCATGTTGATATTAAAACCCAAACAATATTGGACCATCAACAAACTATCATAGCCTCATGGAAAGTTGAAGTCTATCGACTATCTACTCAGTTCCCCAGAAATCCACCTTAATGTTGATTTGCTTAAGAACTTTCGAAGCAATGTCTTCAAGAAACGTTGAGAGAGTTATGACAGAGTGATTGAAGATTGGTTAAGGGTAGAAAATCAAGATTTCAGGCTTAGAGCAAATAAGGAATATCCCGTAGCTATTTTAAAGAAACCCATAAGGTTTCTTATCAAAATGCTAACAAGATTATATGGGGATCAAGATTTTGAGCATTCTAAAATCAAATGTATTCCAATAATTCATAGCATTTTAAATGAGGAGAAGCATCTAAACTGAGATGAGATCTTGTCACAGAATATCACAGATTCATTAAAGTTTTCATTATCATCTCCCCCCCGCTACAAACATATTTTCTACATGTTTGCCTATTTGATAGATATTGTCATTGGCTCAGTTCCATTCCCACTCATGAAATGGAACTACCCGTCTGATCAACAACTACCCATCCAAAATTATGCTCCTATCCAGTGGGAGTCTAATTTTAAATATCATTTTTACAATATCTGTCATTATATTTTGATTCCTTTCCATGAAATCCTGTTTGGAAAAATACCTCCCAGAATTAGTCAGAATTTGAGAGAAGGCCTAGAGTCAATTGGTCATTGGTTTGTGAAAGAGTTATTTTCTTACGTCAGATTTTTTTGAAAGTGAGGTTGGTCCCCACCTTTTGCCCCAATATATCTCGGAAAGGCTTGCTCCGAGAGAAGTCGCTAATCAAGTTGTTTTAAATGGCCAAGCCAAAAACTTAGTACACTGCAAAAGAAAATCTGGCCTAATTTTCCAATCAAGTTTCGTGACATAAGTATCCAAGACAAAGAGCACGGATTGAAAGAAGCCGAAGAGCTTCAAGAAGTTCGGTTATTTTTTTCCCTCATTATCACTATGATCCTAGTGGAATTATTAGCAGTGATTATATAACAGTCAACTATATGAAAAAAATTATTCATCACGAACCCCCTTTTGATGAGATTTTTATAGATTTTGATGACTTTCAGTAGGTTGTTGAAAGAGGCAAACTCTTAAATAGTGAAACAAGAGACCAATTGCAAAAGTTTAGGAAAATCTGTTAGAAACTTTCTTAAAAAAAGGGTCTCCATCTCAACATTTCATTTGAACAATTAAAGACTTTTGAATTTTTCTCAGTTTAATTTCAACCAAATCACTTCAGATCATTATGTTGTTTCTAAAAAGGAACAAAGGGTTGAAATTGAGAAAACAAAAGATTCTGAGGTCATAGGTAAAGAAGTTGAGGCCATAGCAGTGGAAATTCCAAAGGAGAAGCAGGAAATGTGAAAATTCGGAAACCTGAATCCTATTGAAAAAACTGGAAATTACTCTCCTAATTGTTAATTAAATTTAACAATCTATTTATTGTTTCCTACAACAAATACCGAATAATTCACACTGCAACTTACACAAATAAAACTGCGGAAAAAAATAAACGTTGGAAGAAATACTAGCACACACACACAAATTCAAACAGTTATTTTTGGACCAATGTCCCTGGAAAAACCCACCTTGGGAAAATCGGTGCAACAGTGAAGGTTTATTTTACTATGCAGCAGTGAAATCTGAGTACATCTATGGATGCCCAACTGGCAATTTAACCGGCAAGAAAATCCGAGTAAAATACTTAAGGGAATTACCCTTCTCCCACAAGCAATCTCTGGCTAGACTTTCCCTACCAAAACTTGGCCTCTTGGAGCACTGTGTCAGCCTCTGTGTAGCTAGTTGGACGGCTTTCTTTGCACTGGGCTCAAATGAAGTCGTTCTACCTCTAGAAGCTGAGAAAATCGTCTCTCCGACTCTCTAGGACTCCTTCCCAGCCTCTGGAACTAAGAATGATTTTTTCTCCTCACCAAATCAATTTGTCTGACTAAAGCATTGCGCAGTCCCTCAATGTTGCCTCTCCGGAGTAATTCGACTCACTTGTTGTTGCCTCCCTGGATCTGGAAAATATTTCCTCTGGTTCACTGTCCATGCCCCTCTCTCACTGCTTCGATTTCACTAGCTCTCTTTCCAGCAACTGATTACTGCTACTCTAGAAATCGAGCTGCCAAGAAATCAAATTGCTCAAGTTATTTCTCCAAGCCCCATCGACTTCTTCTTATAATCCTTTGTCGAGACTTCAACAGCCAAGATTAGATCTTAATCCACGGTTAGGATTAACTCGAAGCCAATCCATGTGAGTTTCTAGAACATTCACACCTTGACTTAATTAATTCTAACTAATTAGTCATATTCCCTAAGTTTAGACTTAAGGAAATATTTAAAAATTGACTAATAATCTAATTAAATCATTTCTAGGTGGAATTTCCAGAAAAAAAATTTCCGGGATTTGGAGATCTCATGCGTTCTAGCCTCTCCACAAAATTTTAAGGCTAGAACACATCCAATGGTACAAAAACTAACACTCCCTCTTAGCAAACAATGTGTTCTAATGTTGTACTGCACATCCTATGACAGAACTTTGTCTCTGCATCATCTCCTATCACGCTACTGATCTCTGCCTACCGCTGCCCACCAACTACTACGCAACACTGATATGTGTTGCTGCTGACCCTGCTGAACTTCTGCCAACACTGCATTTGCACTGTAACTCCCTCTCCATTTGTTGTTGTTGCAACTTCAACATCTGTAATTGAAAAGCATCCTAAATACTGAATCAACTGTGATCAGTATGATACATTTGTCTCCCAAGTCTTTGACTGCTGATAGTATATGCGTTGTCACTGAGGCATCTGTGTTGCTACTGACTCTGCACTGTTGCCAATTATGCACTACGCTCCCCAACATATGACTGCAACTAGACTCCGCATTCGTCACTCTGGTATCTGACTGCATCTACTACCATTGATCCATCCTGCTACTGAAACCTGTGGGCCCCTGTAGCAAGGTATTGATCCAAGAGGTGGACCTCCTCAAGAATCATGCCCATCTGTAGCACTCTGGGCTACAGCAACAAGTCAGCCCACTTCACTCCTAGGGTATGTCAGCAAACATGGCGAAGTCTTCCTCCAGCCCAGAGGACAGCCTATCGATCTCTGCTGATGTTGCCTGTTGGTCTTGCTTCTCCTCCTTATCCTTCTCTCTGAGAGGACACTAGGTACTATAGTGACCAAGCTCACCACATCTGAAGCATTTAACCTTTGATAGGCCATTCTTCTTCTTTCCTTGCTCCCCCTGTCCTTGACTAGGACCCTTAGATGCGAGGGCCACATTCTCCTCCTCCTTCACTTGCTTCAATCCACTGTTGTTGCTACTGATGGAGCTCTTCACTAGAGCTCTTCTCAACTCCTCCTGCTGCAATTCAACCCACATCCTGTCCCACTCTAGTAGCTTGTCTCTGCCCAATATGCTATGGACAAGGAGTTGCCACTCCTCAGAGACATTGTTAAGTGCCAATCTCACAAGCTTTGTGGATTTAGGCGCTGCCCTAGAAGCTGACAACTGATCACAGACCTCCTGAATCCTAGTGAGGAAACGGTTTATGCCTTCCCCCTTCTGCATCCTAGTGCATCTCAACTTCTCCTCTAAGTACATCTTCCGCTGCTCGGAAGTGCCCTAGTATAGCATGGTGAGAGTCTCCCACATTTCTCTAGCAATCCCTTTGTCAGCAATGTGGAAAGCAATGCGATCTCGAACACCACCAAGGATCAACCTTTTCACCCATGCCAACTCCTTTCTGTACTCCTTCAATTGATCTGCATCCGTTCGAATAGCTATCACTGCATCTATAAATGTCTTCAGGTCGTATTCATCTAGAAGGAAGGGCATCCTTGCCTTCTAGATGACATAGTTGGAAGCACCATCCAACCTGTCCTAATCTCGAAGCCCAACAGTGGTCATCTCAACAAATGTCGAAAATCTCCTCTTCCCTTCTGCTCAGCTATTCACACTCCCTTCTAGAGTGAGAAACTTTCCACACAACGACTTTTGATCTGCAAGGGAAATCAAACTTCTTGAGATTAGAAGTTCCCTAAGGAAACTTTTCCCTCAGTGTGTGCTCTCCTTCCACCCAACGCTAGTTCTGCGCTAGCTAAATGTTGCAAAACCACTGCATCCAACTAGAGACTTGCTCTGCGAAAAATATTGGTTGCTCCCTCTACCTCCAAAATCCCTCGATCTGGAGAGATCGAATTTCTCTGCCTCACACTACCAAAAATCGAATCTCCTCAAGAAATTCGGCCTTGTGGCCAAGATGACTGCGCTGCCTTTGGGGTTTCGATCTGCTGCCCACACTGAACTGCAAAACTCCCTCTTCCTTCACTACAGAGCTCTCTGGCTGATCATCTGCACTCCGATAACATGTGAAAATTTCGAAACCCGAATCCTATTGCAACAATTGGAAATTACTCTCCTAATTGTTAATTACATTTACCAATTTATTTCCTGTTTCCTACAGCAAATACTGAATAATTCACACTGCAACCTACACACATAAAACTACGGAAGAAATACTAGCACACACTTAAATTTACACAGTTATTTTTGGACCAATGTCCCTGAAAAAACCCAACTTGGGAAAACCGAAGCAACAGTGAGGATTTATTTTATTATGCAGCAGTGAAATTTGAGTACATCTATGGATGCCCCACTGGCAATCCAAGCAGCAAGAAATTGAGTAGAATACTGAAGGGAATTACCCTTCTCCCAGAGGCAATGTCTAGCTGGACTTTCCCTATCTAAATTCAACCTCCTGGAGCACTATGTCAACTTTTACATTGCTCTGCATAGCTGGCTGGACGGCTTGCTTTGGACTGGGCTCAGATGAAGTCGTTCTGCCTCTAGAAGCTGAGAAAATCGTCTCTCCAATCCTCTGGGACTCATTCCAGGCCTCTGGAACTGAAAATGAATTTTTCTCCTAACCAAATCGATCTGCCTGACTGAAGCACTTCACAGTCCCTCAGCGTTGCCTCTCTCGGATAATTCGACTCACTTGTTGCCTCCCCGGATCTGGAAAATCTTTCCTCCGTTTCACTATCCCTACCCCTCTCTCATTGCTTCGATCGCACTGCCTCTCTCTCCAGCAATTGATTGTTGCTACTTTGGAAATCAATCTTCCAAGAAATCGAGCTTCTCAAGTTATTTCTCCAAACCCCATTCACTTTTTCTTATAATCCTCAGTTGAGACTTCAATGGCCAAGATTAGATCTTAATCGATGGCTAGAATTAACTTGAAATTTATTTGTGTGAGTTTCTAGAACATTCAAACCTTGACTTAGCTAATTCTAATTAATTAGTCATATTCCCTAAGTTTAGACTTGGGAAATATTTAAAAATTGACAAATAATATAATTAAGTCACTTCAAAGTAGAATTTCCATAAACGATTTTTGGGTTTTGAAGATCTCATGCATTCTAGCCTCTCCGCAAAATTTCAAGGCTAGAACACATCCGATGCTACAAAAACTAACAGGAAACAGCAAAAACAACAACAAAGGAAAAAACAACTGAATAGGAAATTATTCAAATTAATTCCCCAAAAGAGACAGAACAGAAGGAACCAACGACTACAGTGGCCAAAGAAATGGAGGTAGATGAGGAAAAAAAAACAAGTATCTAGTGAAACCATCACGAAGAGGAATGAGGAGAAAATGGAATCACATCAAAAAAAGGATATTATCTCTACTACGTCTTCTCGAACATTAGTTTATGAGTTAGAAGCAGTTCCAAATACAATTCCTTCTATGAAGATTATTATTTCAATACTCAGACAAAATCAGTTGTTAGGAGAACAAAGAAAAAGAAACATGATGCTTTGGAGATTGTTTCTAAATTTAGCGGGCAAGCTCAGGGAGTTGTGAAAGAAAAAGCTCAAGAATCCTCTCAAGCTATAAGAGCTTTTGTTAATTACAACCAATATCATTTGAATGAGCTTGCAACTTCATACGATAACAGTCTGCAAAAAATCAAAGTTTTAAAGAAGAAATTGGAGAAAAGTGAATTGTTCAATGAAGAAAACGGGCAGAAGTATTCTGCAACTCTAACTCAAGGATTCGTTGTAAAAAGGGAAAATCTAAAGAAGCATTTTCAAAAAGAATTGAAATCTATGTTGCAGGAAACATGGGGGGGAGGTCGGTTTCCGACCGGAAACTGGGACAAAAGGCAAAAATGCATTTGGTACGGCCGTGAAACGCGTTTCCGACCGTACTGCCACGTTTTCCGAAATGGAAACGTGGCCAGTGCGGCCAGAAACGCATTTCACGGCCTTACAGCCCACGTTTCCCAAAAACTTGTGTTTTTTTTTTTTTTTTTTTTAGGTTATCTAGTGAGTTCTCGAAGCCTGTCTAAACTTATAAAAGAGAAGTTTGTCTCATTCTCTCATCACACTATTCAGCAAGTCGTTTCTCTTGGAGACTAGTAGTTGTTTCAGCTAAGGTGTTTTAAGCAGTGAGCAAAGTAGATTTCAGCAGCATGAGAAAGAGATTTTAGCAGCAAGAGAAAAAGATTTTAGCAATAGATTTCAGCAGCAACAGATTTGGCTCAGCTACAACCATATTTCTCTTCTCTTTTCTGGCATTTTGGGGTAGTTTCAGCCACAGAAAATTAATTTGGGTAAGCCACATTCATTTTGTTAGTTTTTCTTTACTATTTCTTCAATTTTTCTAGGGTTTATGCAGCCAGAAATATGAAAAACATTTTTTATTTATAGATTTGTTTTTTAAATTTATTTTTCCAGCAGATTTGGCTCAGCTACAGCCATATTTCTCCTCTTTTCTGGCATTTTAGGGTAGTTTCAGCCACAAAAAATTAATTTGGGTAAGCCACATTCATTTTGTTAGTTTTTTCTTACTATTTCTTCAATTTTTCTAGGGTTTATGCAACCAAAAATATGAAAAACGTTTTTAACTTTTTGATTTACAAATTTGTCTTTTTAATTTATTTTTGCAGCAATGGCTTCCAACCAAAGTGCCGCTGCAAGTTCAAGCCCTAGGGCCAACCCAAGGGCTGAATATTATCCCCTTTGGAGGCATGTGATGAAGCTTCAAAGATGTGGAGGTGGTGGCTCATGGGAATGGCGATGCAACCTTTGCAATAATACGTACAAGGGCTCCTACCCAAGACTGAAGGCACATCTATTCCATGGAGGAGGATAGGGGGTTTCAGGTTGCACAAAAACAGCAGATCCATTGGCAAGGAGGGCGTATCAAAGAGAGCAAGATGAGGCGGATGGTACTAAGAGAAGGCATGATGACCTTACTCAAGCTCCATCTAACATTGAGCCAAGGATTGTAGCTGAAGCAAGAAAGAGGAGAGTTGGTCACACTTAACAACATGAACAACCAGCACCCAAAAACACCAGAGGCCCAGGGGCATCCCCTTCAGTTCAGGATAGCAGAATTGCTAGATTGGTGAATGTGCAAGAAAGAGAAGAAATTGATTCCAGAGTGGCTAGGTGCATTTATGCATGTGGTATCCCATTCAATGTTTTTCGCTCTCCTTACTGGCAAAGATATGATAAGGGCAGTTAACAAAGCTCCTCAAGGGTACAAGGGGCCCAACTATGAGAAAGTCAGAACCCAGCTTCTCAAAAATCAGAAGGACCTTGTGGAGGAAATTTTAGCTCTAATTCGTTCTTCCTGGAGTAGCTCTGGGGTTACCATAGTCTCAGATGGTTGGACAGATATAAGGCGCAGACCATTGATAAATATCATTGCCACTTCCCCAAAGGAGCAATGTTTATCAAGGCAGAAGACTGCTCAGGAGAGGTGAAAGATGCACAGTTAATTGCTGATGTTATTATAAAAGCTATTGAACAAATAGGGCCTAACAAGGTGGTGCAAGTTATCACGGATAATGCACCAGTTTGCAAAGTTGCAGGTTTAATTATTGAGGGGAGGTATGACCACATATTTTGGACACCATGCATTGTCCATAATCTGAATCTGATCTTAGAGGAGATCGACAACAAAATTTCCTGGATAAAGGAACTCACAGGGGAAGTAAGGGACATTATCAAATTCATCACCAACCACCACCAGTCTCAGGCCATATTTCGAGAGTACTCCAAATTGGAGTTGTTAAAAGTTGCTGAGACCAGATATGTCTCAAACTTCGTGATGTTGCACCGCCTTGTTGAGGTTAAGCATGCATTAGTTTCTATGGTGATGAGTCAACTTTGGATTGAGTGGAGACAAGCAGATTCGGAGCGGGGATCTATGGTGCGTAGATTGTGCCTTGATGAGGATTGGTGGAGCAAGGTAGATTTCTTGCTAAAGTTCACAACCCTTGCATTTGAGCTTCTCCGGAGTGCTGACACTGACCAGCCTTTCTTGGGAGAGGTATATGATGGCATGGATTCCATGGTTGAGAAAACTATGGAAATCATTTCACAAGAGTCTCCGCAACTTTTGTTTGTTGATGATCATTTTGTTGGTTTGATCAAGAAAATCATTGTCGATAGGTGGAACAATTTCAATACTCCATTGCACACTTTAGCACATGCTTTGAACCCCAAATTTTATGATGAGGAGCTTATTGCTCAAAGCAATGGGAAGAGGAAGGCACCCCATAAGGATAGAGAGGTGGCTAATGGGGTGAAAAAATCCCTTATGAGAATGTTTCCTTCTCATCTACATAGGGAGGTAAAGGAGGAATTTGCCAGTTTTGTTGCAGGAATAGATGATTATGCAGATATATCAGCTTTGGAGGAGAGAAGCACCATGAATCCAGTTAGGTGGTGGATTTGTCATGGAGCAAATGGAGTACATTTGCAAAACCTTGTCATTCGTATTCTTTCACAAGTGGCAAGCTCTTCATCGGCAGAAAGGAATTGGAGCACTTATGGTTTTATTCATTCTGTGAAGCGCAATAGGTGTTGGCATTATGGCACAGGTTTGGTGTTATGGCACAGGTGTTGTCCTTGATGGCAACCTTCTTTGGTAAAAGATCTCAGTTCAGGCGCTCAGAAAGTAGAAAAAGACATATACGCAGGTTCATCTAGACGAAGGCGCGTATACACGCGGGGTATACTTTACAAAAGCGCGTATATGTTGGTGATCATTCTTTTGGTCCATGGCAGTTAGATCTTGGAACTTGAACCTATGTTTTGGACCATGGCGTCTCGTCAATTGTGTCGATCCATTGTTTTGGGTTCATGGTATTGAAATGTTATGGTTTTGAACCATGGTATTAGGGAAGGCCTTGGACTATAAAAGAGGAAGGAGATCTTGTGACAAATCACCATCTGGATTATTATTGAAGATCTGAAAAAGTGCTAGAGCTGGTATATTGGATGGTGATGCAGATCTAGATCTAAAGGAAGAAGGAACTTTAGCGCAAAAGGAAGGATAAGGTCTATTCATGGGTCATAATCTTTAAGCCTAAATGAGAGTATCTCTGTATGATTTTGATCTGCTTGATGTGGCGCTTGTCTGATCTATAAGTCTGATAATCTGGTTTAATTAGTGATTGAATATCTGGAAGAGTGTGTTGTTCTTTATAGATATGTACGCAGGTTCAGTGAAGCGAAGGCGCGTATACACGCCGTTTAGGGGAAGTAAAGGCGCGTATATGCAGGTTGTTCCATACGCAGATGCGTATACACGCAAGTTGCAGACGGTTGAAATTGCGTATATGCTTTAAGTTGTGATCTAGCTGTTTCTGCTTATTGCTGCTGTGTTTTTGGGTTCTGTTTTTGCTGTGTAGTTTCTGGTACAGTGTTCTGTGTACAGCTGTCAGAGAAGTATCTACTTGTTCCAGATCTAGGTGGTGAGAAGGAGATTGGTTAATTCTTGATGATTGTTTGATGTTCATGGATCCAGTTTGAAAATTGATGAAAAGTGGTCCCTGGAAGAAAGAGAAGGTTGTAGCCTTCTGTAGGCCAGCACCTACGTACTAGTATCTTGGCTAGTGCAAAAGCTAAAGGGGGTTGTTGCTCCCTTCCAGGAGAAACTGGAGAACGAGAGAGAGTTGTAGCTCTCTGCAGGTTGCAGCCTGCGTACTGGTAAAAAGACTGCACCAGTACATTGTAAAAGAAGTTTTCTAATTTAAAAGGAAGATAGAGACGAATTGCAGCAGGTGGTTTTCACCCACATTGGGTTTCCACCTTATATCTTGTGTTCTTGTGTCTGATTGTCTATCTGCTCTGTTTTACTGTCTCTGGATACTGTTATTGGATTCTGCATCACTGACTAACAATCATCATCAGAAAGATTAAGTAAAGTAAAAGCATGTTCTGTATATGCGGGTTTCCTTCTGCATAATTGCATACATACACAGGTTTATTAAATTGAAGTAGCGTATATCAGTTGTTTTGAAAAAGAATAATTATCCTAATAATACTGATTCACACCCCCCCCCCCCCCTCTCAGTATTATTTTCAACAGAGCTACCATCCCCCATTGGAGCTAATGTTAGAGTCAGTCTTGTCAGTCCTCCATCAGATATCAAAACTCTTTCTGCATCTCATTTTAAGGTGTCTCGCTTCATTTACTCAGCTGCATTCCGCTAGAGGCATGCCATAATCTGATGGAAGGGTCTTGTCAGTTCATTCCCCTCATGTCTTGTACCTACTGACTTAGATCTTTTCATCAAAGTTATTAAAATCCATGACAGTAAATGTTTGATATTTTAATGGAAAAGACTCATTTCAGTCATTAGGTCTAGGGTTTGCAAATTATTGTTCTCAATGTGCTTCAATAATACTTGCAGGCCAAAGGAAGGTTCAATAATTCAATCAAATGATGTTTTTGAGCAAGAAAAGATGAATTTTGGAAAACTGAAAGAGATTTTTGTCCACAATAGGCCAAGGAAGAAAAACCTCCTTCACTTTTTACACAGGTGCCATGGTTTTAGAGAAATGTCAAAAATACAATTGCCTCGGGAGAATTGATGCACCTCTAAAGTGACCTTGGTAAAATCAAGTTATCTGCTAGCTCGGTTAGCCAAATGAATTTCTTGATGTGTAAAATGATAACTAGACACAAAGATCTTTCCAATGAGCATTCATGAGCTCAATTTGGAGTTGAGGAACACCTTCAAAAGTTGACCGCAACAGCACTCTGCCTTGGGGCAGCCTCATTGGGCACATTTTGACCAGTCTTGGGAGATTTGATTTTTGATAGGAAAATGAACTTCAAAGTACAAAATTTTAGTGGGGTTGGAAATTAGACTCAAAGACCTTTCCAACGAGCTATCCTGCACCCAATTTGGAAACCGGGAAGGCATCCAAAAGTCTCCTGCAAAAAATGTTATGCCCTTATGATAGGGAGCTCCAAATCTCAAAAGGTTTACATTTTTGGATTCAGCATGAAAAATCATGAATTATGGTACATAGCCAAGAAGTTTGGGCAAGTTTTTAGTCCTCAGGAGGTCAAAAGCACTCACCAAATGACCTTTCTACCCTTATTTTGACACATAGGAAGCAGTCTTGAGAGATTGAGGTTTTGGAGAGGCAAATGGGCACCAAATTGAAAAATTATAGTTGGGTTGGAATGTAGACTCAAAGACCTTTCCAACGAGCTATCCTGCGCCCAATTTGGACGCTCGGAAAGCCTCCAAAAGTCCCCCGCAAAAAAGCGCCACGCACAGGCTCTAAGCGTCACGCACGTGGCGCGACGCTTATGATAGGGAGCTCCAAATTGCAATAAATTTATAGTTTTGGATTCGGCATGAAAAATCATGAATGATGGTACATGGCCGAGAAATTTTGACAAGTTTTGAGTCCCCAGACCTCTCCATCTATCATTTGGGTGGAAAATGCAATGCTGGCAAACGGTTGGCTCTTCGACTTCAGTTCATTAATGATGATTGAACGACTCCCTATCTTCACCGATTTGCTTTCCCACCTCTGAGGTTATTTATGGTATTGAAAATCATTTGTAAAGTGTTGGAATTTTTGGGAGCAGTGAGGAGGAAAAAACCAGCACTTGCATTGTACACATTTTGGCGAGGGGATTAATAAAATGATGCAGCTCTGATTCATGAGATTCATGTGGTATGATGTTTAGCAGATGTTTCTTCTTTCTATTTCGTATGTGTATTTGTTATGTTTTATACAGTCCATTCATAACCATTTCTAGTTGAATGCTTTAAAGTAAGAAAGGTGTTATTCAGTTCACTGCTCTGCCTCGGTAAGGTATTCATGTTGTGTGTTTATTCTTCTGTTTGAAAAGGATTCATTTGCTATGCCCTTTTCAACCTCTTAACAGTCTTTCCATTTCATATTACTTCAATCTTACTGCTAAACCTCCCGCCTATCTTGCCTCACGAAATATTCTGTGTCCTTGATTTAATTTCCCAGCTCAGATGTTCCTTTGGTCCCTTACAGCCCAGAAAATTCAATCATTCAAAATCGCCTTTTCCACATCTATTTACTAGCCTCAAATCAGTATTTCATTTTGAGTCATCTCAGACTTTATTGTGTATTTTTACTGAGTGTGACCTGGAGAGAGCCCTCTCTTGTTCTAGTAGGACTAGCTACCAGACTGAGTGTGGTTTGTGGTTACCCTGAATTTTGCCTTCCTTCAGCCTAAGGCAAATTTAGGCTCTAACAGGACCATGGCTCACCATGGATGGCCATGGTTGTCACAATGTGACGTTGGACCAACAGACAATCTTTGTCACAATGCGACCATGATTATTGACCATGATTGACTATGGTTGACTATGATTGATTTACATATTGAGACAATCTTTGTCACAATGCGATGTGACAAATTTGGAGTTTTCTCTAGGGAGAAAACTGTTATTATTTATGCAAAGGACAAATTAAAGAAAGTCTCAAAGAAAGTTGCATAAGTTGTTCAAAATCAAGCTTAAATACAAAAAAATTAATTGAGGATTAACTTATTTGTGTAATCAAATGAGGAAATCAAACAAAGGGATGCAATGAATGTCACATTATTGTTGGAATATACCATGGTGGAATGGCCAAAGAAGGTAAAGATAAAGGTTGTAGACAACTCATAAAGGAAGAGGTGTAAGCTAACGTTAGAAGAGAGAGATGAACATACTCATATGCCATGGATCGAAGAAGGGATATGATGAGATTAGATAGATAATGTAGAAAAGATCGTATAAAAAATATTAGCTAATAGAAATAGGAAATATCACTGCTAAAAGGCATCTCATGAGAGTGTAATAGATAAGAAGAAGAATTACCAAACCGTTATAGTAATACCATTAAAATGTAGCAAAAAAGAGCCACCAAAATTGCAACAGAAAAAGGTCATAAATTTTTTTGTAAGATTTGGCCATGAAAATGTTGAGAAAAGAGCTACGAATTTACAAAAGAATTGATAGAACTAATTCCAAAAGAATTGAACATACATGAGGTGAGTTTTGAAAGGTACACTGACATTCTAGAAGATGTGCTTCAAGTTCACAAGAGTTGGTGAGTTACACCCATTTTTGTAACAACCCCTAGTTGATTTCCTATGTAAATAAATAAAAATAAGACCAAGGTCATGGGACACATATTCCAAGTTGAATGTTGGGAAAAAACATAGTGATGAGGATCACTTGTGATTGATTTATGGCTATGGAAATTGACAAAGGCAATGGCAAAGGAAAAATGGCATTAATTTTTGAAAATAATGGAAATTGGGGGGAAAGAGAGATGAAAGGTCACAAAATTGCATGAGGAGGAGATTGAAGGAAAATTAAGGAAAAATGACGAAAATAAAGGCCTCAATGATAAAAAGGCTTCTAAGGATAAGTTCACAACCTTTTGTCAGTCTAGTTTTGGAGCTCTCTCTCTCACACTCTTGCGCACTTAGAGAAATATTAGAGCATTGTTGGAGCATGCTTGGAGCACTCTAGTTTTCATTGGATTTAGAGAAAGAAGGAAAAGGAAAGTGGGAAAACACAAGGGAACAGGTGGATCAGTGGCTACAACTAGATTGATTTGCAAGTAATAGATTGCATGTGCGATTTCCTTGTTGATTATGGATGCAAGGTACATGCATGCTATTATCTGGTTATAATCTGTCATTGGCATGGAGGATTGCCTGGATTGACAATGGTTTTTCCTAGCCTTGCCATTTCCCGGATAGCCATGGTGTTGTGGGTTTTTCTATTGATTTTTTTTTTATTGGTGCTTGTAATTCCTTATGGTTGTGGGTTGGAACAAATGTTTTGGAAGCCCTGGAACAACTTGGGTTGAGTTACTAATCATGGACCTTAGGTTTTACAAATGCTTTAGAACCCTTGGTGGGTTGAGATACTAGTCCTAGAGCTAGGTTGTACAAATGCTTTGGAGCCCTTGAAGGTTGTGGGTTGGATATGTAGTGTTGTGTACATAGGGTGTTAGGTACATGTTGTATATTTAGTGTTATGTACATATGGTATTGTGTGCATGATTGTACAAGAGGTGTTGTGATCATGTGGTGCCGTGTACATGTTGTAAATGTGGTGTTGTGTATATGTCGTGCATGTGGTACTATGTA
This sequence comes from Pinus taeda, assembly GCA_000404065.3. NCBI lineage: Eukaryota > Viridiplantae > Streptophyta > Pinopsida > Pinales > Pinaceae > Pinus > Pinus taeda. Next base: position 109,759 of record APFE031501447.1, read on the forward strand.
CATGTGGTATTGTGTACATGTTGTACATGTGGTGCAATGTACATGTGGCGATGTGTACGCATTGTGCAGGTGGTGATGTGTACATGTGATGTTGTTCATATGTTTTGCAGGTGGTGCTGTGTACAAATGGTACTGTGTACTTGTTGTACATATGGTATTGGTGTGCATGTGGTATTGTGAGCTTGTCGTACATGCTGTGTTGTGGGCATGTGTGACTATGTATGTGCATTGTGTAGTCACGATATCATGAAGTGTATTCGTTGTGTTGTACTTTGTGTACGTATATGTATTGTGTGGTGGTGTACACCGAATGTAGGAGTACGTACGAATTTTATGTCAAGTGTAGGTGAATGAATTGCATGGTGTTGTATGTCGTGTGTGATGGTATGCGTGTGATGCACACTATGTGTATGTGCACATGGTTGAGAAAAAGGCATTGGGTGTTTGTCACTATGTGGCAACCGATCCAGTGTGCATACGAAATAAGGACAAAGGTAGAAGCTAAGGATCGACTAAAGGATAAGTATCAATATTTTATTTCATTTTAATTATGCATGTTTTTTATGATTCTGGTCTATGATGATTACATGTGATCTACGATTCTTGTTTATAATGGTTAAATGTGAGTTATGATTTTGATCTATGATGGTTGTGTTTCAAGCTAATATGATGTGATATGTTTATTCACGATGATTTGATCAAATAGTTAGTTTGACTTGTTGTGACAGGAAGTAAACATGATTGCATGTGTACCTTATTGATGAGCTACCAATGAGGTACGATGTGAATTTATTGCATTTTATTTTAATCTAATGGAAGTTATGTGCTTGGTATAGGAAGCACGGAAATTCCTGGTTGTGTGATTGAAATTGACTACAAGAATTAGCAACAATAATGAAAGAAATTGGAGCATGCAACAATATGCTGGTATAGTATTCAGGAGCAGGGCCATTATGGGACACTGGTACCCATTAGTGTCTGTTGATTGCCATGAACATTTTATGACTGGTATGATGGTTTGAGGCAGGGATATGCCTTGGTTTTTATATCTTTCGATGCGAGGAAAACCTTGCCAAGCGATGGACTACCTGGGATGGGAGTGCCAACAGAACTGGAAGGTATGTGACTGCATGGAAGGGGGTGATCGGATTTCCTGAGGGATTATGTAGCAAAGAAGGGAAGGCTAAGGATGGGTTTTTTTTTTTGGTCATTAGCATTGCCAGATGGAATCAGATGCACACTGGGAGTGCGCCCCGAAATAATGAGCCAATAATTGTTCACTGAAAGGACAAGTGACACAGGATTATAACGCTGGACATTGGATGCAGATTTAAATTTTATAGTGGATTATGGACTTCCTGGGAAGGAGGTGAATCCTGGTATTATTTTGAGGGTGTATGTGTGAGCCTCTAGATTCCTTTGTTGATTGATATGGGCACCATATCCTTTTATTTGTTGGTTGAGTAGATGTATATATGTGTATGTGTGGATATTATTGTAAATATTGTATCGATTTGGTTTATAAAGCTCCACAGACAGTATGGTTATTTTTTTGGGTGAAGAAAATTTATATGTGTATATGTGGTTATTGTAAATACCATAATGAGCTATGTTATAAAGCTCCAGTAAATGATATGTTTGTCTTGTTTTAGCAGACGGTCATTGTAAATACTACAACAAGCTATGTTATAAAGCTCCATGGGAAATATGTTTTGTTTTCAGCAGTCTTATTGGTTATAGGTGTCATTGAACACCGAGGACGGTGTTCCCCCAAGCGAAAGGGTTCTGTAACAACCCGGTTAAAAATCCATGTAAAAATATATAAGGTCATGGTTGATGGGACATGTATTCCAAGCTTAAGAGTGAGAAAAACATCATAGTGGGTGTTCATTTCGATTATTATGGCTAAAGGAAATTGGCAAAGGCTTTGGAAAGGAAAAATGGAATCTTTGGCACATTTATTTATGAAAATAATGGAAATTAGGAGAAAAGTAAGGTGAAAGGTCACAAGTTGCATATGAGGAGGAAAATGAAGGAAAATAATGGAAAATGAAGAAAATAGAGGCCACATTGATAAAAAGGCTTATGACGATCAATTGGCAAGCTTTTTATTGGGTTTTGCATTGGATCAAGAAAAGCAAAGAAGGCAAGAGGAAGGAAGTAGCAAGCAAGGAAGAGCAGGATCAAGTAGCTACAACAATATTATTTGCAAGCTATATTTGGCATGCATGGTATTGCATGTGGTTCTTTATTGTCATGGCATGGGTTTTGCTAGCTGTGACAATGTTTTCAACCTAACCTCGCCATTTTCGGATAGCCATGGTGTGATGGGGCTCTCATGTTTTGGTTGATTTGGATTTCTGGATGGATTCAAAGTTGAGTGAGGTGGATCTCTGAATGATAGAGCACATGGCCTAGTGGTCCCTAAACCAGACTGCGGATCACGGTAAAGCCACTAGCATTGTAACCCCTAAGCCAAACTGTGGGTACAGTAAAGCCAAGATTGTGTTGCCTTGGTGGGCCTAGGAATCCTTGTTGGTGAATGAAAAGATATACGGTAAAGCTAAGAGGTGGATTTCTCTCTGTTGGGCCTAGTAATCCTGGTCTGGGATATGCGATAAATCCTGGAGAGTGGGTCTTGATTTAGGGCCTTGTGATCAAGTGTGGATTGTGGTATGTAGAAATTTCCCTGCGGATCTATTTCTCTACTACCATGTAGAAAATCTGTATGTAGGTTAACCCGTTAATGCAATATAAATCAAAGCAGAATACTATAACCTACTTCTACTATCAATTTGCGAAAGCTTAAAGATCGAGCAAGATCAAGTTGAACACATATAAACAGAAGAAGAATAATTCACAATACACATGAAAATACTTTGGGGAAAGCCTTAGCTAAAAAACCCCACTATCTGTATTATCATACAAGGTGGAAATACATCAGAATTATACAAAGCCTTAGCTCTCATAGCTATCCATCTCTCAGTACAATCCTCACAGATGCTCACAGGAAATCCAAGCTTCTCACAAGCCTTCCTCTCTACCCTCCAAGCTCCTATTTCCTTGCGCAGTTTCTCCTGGGTGATCCTCCTGTTACCAAGTGGAAGACACTCAACCAATTGGAACACTGATCTCACACACTGTTAAAACTGCACAACGCTCAAGGAACCTTATTCCTTTTGCATGCATGAGTTTCCTTTATAGGAGAAAACATGCAACTGATAGTACATTGTCCTTGACTTTAATCTCGAATGGGTCTTTCTTAGAATAGACATGCATGAGTTATTGATGAGGGAATCTTCAGTTATCTGGAGTACACTTGTTGAGTGCATGCATGCATCTATTGACTGATAACTCACAATTAGTTCCTCAAACAGTTTGGAACTAATTTAACTGGACTTAACTCAGTAAACTGAGCTAACTAATTACAAGTAAAATCAGAGTGTAAGCATCTAGGTGGTTTATTATGGTGATTCTGATTCCAGAGTGGAAATCGAAGGTCATTTCAGTGGAGTTCATTACAGGTTTTCCAAGGACATCTAGACAACATGATTATATTATGGTTGTGGTGGATAGGTTGACTAAGGTAGATCGCTTCATTCCATTGAAATATATAAACTTAGCTAGTGAGGTAGCATACTTCTTCGTCAGGGATATAATGAGGATACATGGTATTCCTAGGAAGATTATGTTAGATAGAGATGGCAAGATCACTTCCAAGTTTTGGAAGGAATTGTTTGCAGGTTTTTGGTCAATTTAGTGTGTCCTAAATTGCTATATAAATTGTCAATCCGGGAGTCGTAAATTGCTGAAGTGAAGTGCACTATATATGCAAGATAACCGATTTCTTACTTCTTTGTCGTTTTTTATTTTTGGTTTGTTTTTGGGTTTATATTCTTGGTTATTCCCTAATGTGAGATGGCAATTCTAAAAATCAAGTATGGATATAAGTGTTCAAGGCAATGGTGACCTTTAAAATAATTTCCAAACTTCAAAGTTTTCAAAAAGGTTTTGAAACTTGCAATGATGAAATCAATTACTAAGAGAAAATAAAAATGTACCTAAATCCTAATTAAACCAAATAGTGAGCTAGTAACTATGAAACCCAGTATCCTTGCTGCTCTATAAAAAGAAAATTGAACTCAAAGCAATTCAAAAAATGTAAGCAAAGTAAACTAAATCATATTACATTAACTCATATTCTGACCCCTCACCATTCGACTTGCTCTGGCTATAGGAGGTAATCATAAACAAATTGAGTAATCTGATATCTAAATTGCATAAAATGAAACTAAGATCAAACTACGCATTCATACTTCAATCCCTCACCATTCGACTCGCTCTGGCTATAGGAGGTAACTGAAAATGACAAGAGTAATCTAATCACTAACTTTTAGAAAACAAATAAACTAATATCAAACTATACATTCATACTTCAATCCCTCACCATTCGACTCGCTTTGGCTATAGGAGGTAACTGAAAATGACATGAGTAGTCTAATATCTATCTTGCAGAAAAGTAAATGGACAAAACAAAACTGAAGGAAATAAACAATTTTGGAATTAGAACTAAGGAAATAAATCAACAGAAGGACAAGATAATTCCATCATGTCATTAGTCATCAAAAAGCTATGTGCACTTGCCCGGGCTATCTATTAGAACCTGAAATAAAAACACTGATCAATTAACAGTCATTAGGAAGCATAAAAGAAACTATGAACAACAATCAACATGAATACCATAAGCAGTGTAATATACAAGCAAACGATTATGGCATCAGGAACATGAATGGAGAAAGCATGAAACTGTATAATAGTTACAGAACTTTGGTGTACAGGGGCCCTCTGCAACCTCGGCCAATCAGAAATCAACCACGAATTGAGCTTAACAACAGTGTCTTCTCATATATTAAAATACAGTCATAACATAAGGATTAAGTCACGGCACAGTGGCTCGTAAAACAGTCGAAATTACATACAAAAAAACTAGTTCATATGCATATGAGAATGCTTTATTTATAGCAGGAAATGACACAACTAATTCCTAAGATCTGCACTGGTAAACAGACACGTGAATGACCATGTCCGGAAATCTAGCAATATGGTAGCCGTGAAAATTAAATCCAAGGAGGGTGGCTGTTAGATTTGGTTCACAGAGCAGTCCACAGGTGTTAGCACGCCTCCTGGGATTTAGGAACTTCCCACTCAATTCTTCTCATGGTGAAAAATAGAGTTCTGCCACCGTAAAACTCTTAAGTTGACCACCGCATGACTGGCTTTGACCACGGTCTTCTATGAACGATTCAGCTGAACCAAGGGGACACGTTCCATGTCCACATCATTTGAAACTTGCCCATGTGGTCGGATTCTCCAGTAGACACCTGTAACATAGACTTCAACAAAAATGTTGCGGAAAGTTGAGTTGGCTGCGGAAAGTGACAAGATTCCGCAGCTGACTGAGCAAAAATCTAAATCAAACAGTAGTCACAAGAAATAGTTAGGAAACCATTTTATATGCTCTTTTTAAACTAATATGCAATGATTTGACAACTTGGAGGTTCATGTAACTGGAAAAAAAGGCTAAAAAGGTGTATAGGGAAGATGCAAGTTTGGGACTCAACATACCCCCACTGTGAAGGTGTTGCATGTCCTCATACAATCAAAATTTTAGTCATCCCCCTTTAATCTATGTATTCTGAAGCCTTTGCTAGTACATCTAGTCCTCTTTTCTTCTTTCTTGGTGCTACCACCATCTTGGGTTTCCTTATCAAACATTTGAATTTGAGATTGATTAATTCCCTGCTCAACTTTCTGCACTTTTTCTTTAATTTCTTGTTCTTTTTCTGCCATAGTCCCATATGTAGCATAGCATTATCATGAATGATTTTGTCCACTTTGCTTTGCTCCTTTAATGCTTTATTTTCTTGTTTAATGTGCCTGTTTAAAACCTCCAGTTCAAACACTTCTTGTTTTAAGGATTGGACTTGTGCATCTTGTATTATGTGAGGTAGAGTGGATGATGTGCTCGGGCCTGCAGCTGTCTTCTCTAAGGATTCGAGGTAATCATACACCTCTTGCTATCTTGGATCTATTTCGGGTGTTTTCCTTGGGCTGACTTCAAAGTCTTGTTGAGGAGGAGGGCTGTCTTCTAATTCTGGCTGAGAAGGACTTACATCAACATCTGGAGGACTGGTTTCAATATTTGGCAGAGGATGAGGTGGACTATGGCTAGTTGGAGGTTTCTCGGGTGTTTCCCCACCCAAGTCGATGAAGTGGGGTCCTTTTACTTGTGTTTTCCTCCACTTTCCTCTAAGCCTACTGCTTCTTCTTAGATACTATGAGCTAGTACTCTCTTCTTTCATGCTTTGTTTTCCTTTTTCTTTCTTCTTCGTTGTAGCAGCTTGCTTTCGAAGATGCACTAGTCTCTCAGATAACACTTGATAGTCTTCCTCTACAGATGGCTTTGGTGATTGGTAGACATCTTCTACGTTCCTTTTTCCTTTCAATTTTCTCTGTTTTCTATCCTTAGTTCTTTCCTCCTTCTCTTTTTGACCAACTTCTTTAGTTTTGCCAATAGGAGAGTCTTGGATTATGGCACTTTTTCCTTTTCTCCTACTCCTTCTTGGTGCCTTTGGTGTACTACTTTCAGGTGCCTCAGATGGCTCTTGAAAGTAGTTTCTTACTAAAAACCGTTCCCAAGTATCTTTGTTTTTCTTTAATTGATCTTCAATTAGAATCCTCACGAGTCCATGATGATATAAATGAGGTTCTATGTCCCCTATGTTCTTTTGGACTGTGGTGCTCATCTTTTTCAAGCTCAGTAATAAGAAATAGGGCAGATTAAGGGTGTGGTTCTCTAAGAAGTTCATCAATAGCCTAGTATGATACATGTACATAGCTCCAAATCGGCCTTCACAAGTGATAAAGTTTTCAATGATTAACAGTAAGCTGGCCCACTCTTCTTTTAATGCATGAACAAGAATTCCTTTTGTGAATACAGTGACGTCCATACCTGGGTTACGTAATATAATTCTCCATGCATGCTCGTCCAAAATTTTGTTTTTAGACCAACGCTCACCTTCCTAGGGAAAGTCTGTGGTAGCTGTTATTGAGGCTTCAGTGACCGTGAACGTAAGGTCTCCAATATCCACCACCTGGTCATTGAAAGACCTTGCAAAGGCTTTTGTTAGTTCCTTATTGTGGCCCTTAAATTTCTGAATGAAGTGGAGCCATTTAGTCTTCTTCAGCAAATCTTTTACTTGAGGGTATCCTTCTAAGAACTTAGGCCCTTCCAGTTCTGCCCTCAATAATCGTCCCATCCTTTCCTCTGCTTGAAATTCAACTGGAATTCAACTGCGTGTGAGGGTTTAACAGAGGTAAGATGGCTAGGTTGCAAGGTTTATGGAAAAACAATGGTTGAAAATGGAAGATAGATAACGGGTAACAGGAGTGTTCAGGAATTGTAAGCTAAAACAGAGGATGAGCAGCCGAGATGAGTTCACAAAATGGAGTGGAGACGTATGCGAACGAGGTGTGGCTTTAACAAAATGGTAGGGTAGTGAAGTGGAGTCAGAATTTTTGAACTGAACGGCTGCGTAAGAGACGTTACACGTTGATGAAATGGCTGCGCAAAGTACAGTGGAGAGGAGTCGTAATTAAATGGGTCACATCTCATGATTACAAGTGGAGTGTGAAAGTGCAGTCATCTATGAGTTAAACCTGAAAATTAATCATGAGACCGTTTAGGGAATAAATGCATGGTTCATGGAGTAAGGCCGTGGAATGGTAATGGAGCTATTGTAGTAATCATTGCATATAGTGAGCTTTAAGGTTTAATAACTATGTAAAATTGTGCCTTTGATTGCTATTTGAAAGAAATTTTTACTCATACCTTGGAATCCTTGTCATTTGTTGTCCATTAGCCTTGAATCACTGCTCCTTATTGATGTCTGTAGATGCTCCATGTACATGTCTTCATAGCATATGCTCAGTCATACCTGCGTTTTCATGATTATTGTACTAACATCATGACTGTAAATTTGAAAAACAGTGGTGGCTGCGGAAACTGATTCCAGCTGTGGAAACTGGCACATCAACCACTTGGCTGAATAGAGATAGTTAGATAATAACTATCTGAATGGAAATGGTCATGAAAAAGACTTTTATTGATGAAATGGATGATCTGGAGTGAGATGGAGTTGAGTGGAGTGAAATGAAAATGAAATGGAGTGAGATGAAGATAAAGTGAAGTGAAAATGGGAAAGAGAGAGATTTTTTTTTTTTGGAAAATATAGAGTGTCAGGTGTTCCTGATTTTCACTCTACATTTTTTGTATAAGATTGCCAATCAGTGATTGGTTTTCAGGCTTATACATTTTTTTTTTTTTTTAACAAAAAAGAACAAAGGCTAGGCTGGTGGGGAAGAAGGATTTTTCTTCACCAGCCTTATTGCAGAATTCTCTTGAAACATTTTGACAAATTCCTCTTTTGAGAGTGGCTTATGATAAATCTTTAATCTGTGGCCATTCATAATAAGAGGAGTTTGAAATTCATCAATGGTCTTGATTCTTACCGCTCCATTGCTAAAGACTTTGTTGATCTCATATGGCCCAAGCCAATGGGTCTAAAATTTATCTTTGAAGTCTTTAAACTTGGAATCAAATAGTAATGCCCAATCTCCCTCTTGGAACTTTTTCTCTTTGATATATCTGTCATGCCACTTAGCTCTTTGATGTTGAACTAGATTAGTTCTTAGGATTGCTTCTTGTTTGATCTCATCTAGCTCATTCAACTGCTCCATTCTGTGCTTTTGGGCTTCTGATAGATCCATCCCCAACTGAACTGCCATCTTGAAAGTTTTGACTTGAAACTTAATGGGGAGCAGGAATTCCTTCCCATAAACAAGTTCATAGGGAGAATGTCGTGTTGTATTCCTCCATGTCGTTCTATAGGCCCATAAGGCTTCAGGAAGCCTTTCAGCCCAATCTCTTCTATGTAGATGAATAGTTTTGGTGATGATGCTTTCAATAACTTTGTTTGTAGACTCCACTTGGCCATTTGCTTGCAGATGGTAAGGAGTAGATTTTCTATGCTTGATTTTGTATTCTTCCATCAGCTTCTCCATCAAGTTAGATGTAAATTGACTTCCCTGATCTGTCACAATTTCTCGTGGGACACCAAAGCGAGTAAAAATATCCTCATAAAGAAAACTAACAACTGAATTTTCAGTAGCAGAAGGTAATGCTTTGGATTCTACCCATTTAGTGACATAATCAATGTATACCAATATATACTTCTTTTGCTTAGATGGTGGATTAATGGGTCCAATGAAATCTAAAGCCCATTTTTCAAAGGGTTCGATGAGTACCTATGGTTGTAATGGCATTTCATTTGAAAGAGTCGGTTTCCCTAGTCTTTGGCAGCTGTCACACCTTTTGACATGTTCTTTTGTATCCTTGAAGAGGGAAGGCCAATAGTATCCTAAAGAAAGGATTTTATGGGTCATCCTTTTGTCAGCAAAGTGTCCACCGCATGGTTCATCATGACATGCCTTGAGCATGTCAGGCATTTCATCTTCTCGAACACATCTTTTGATCACACAATCTGGCCCTGTTTTAAACAATTCGTTAGAAATCCATGAATATTTTGAACTCTCCTGAATAATTTTTCTTTTTTCACTAGGAAATAGATGTGGAGGTAGTTTCCCTGTAACTAAATAGTTAGCAATATCTGCATACCAAGGATTCTTAGTAGTTACTGCAAATAAATATTTATCTGGAAACTTATCCTCTACAGGAGAATCTTCTTTAGTATTTTGGATCCTAGACAAGAAATCAGCTACTGTATTTTGTTTTCCTGGTCTATCCAACACAGTAATGTTGAATTCCTATAAAAGTAAGAGCCATCTTGTAACTCTGCCATTAGTAACAGGTTTGTTCATTAGATATCTAATCGCAGAATGATCAGTATGAACAAAAGTTTCATAGCCTGTTATATAATGTCTAAACTTATTGATTGCATGAACAACA
>APFE031501457.1:1180-32046 GCA_000404065.3 Pinus taeda
CCTCTTTTTCTTTTGACTGCCCTCCTATCTAAAATGTACCCTTATTTCTTCCAAGGACCTAGATTAAGCAGTTGGGCACCTTCATTTCTCTACCTAGCTAGTCATCTGCCAAGCTTGAGCTGTTTGGACAGGGAACATTCTCTATTCTACAGCAAGCAATTTAAACATGGCATGGTCCAATTTAGACTATTGGGCCATCCATCAAGTATGATTAGCAGCAGTATTTGCAGAGCATGATACTTCCCAAAAGATAGCAGTGGCATTTTGACTGGCCACTTTCCTGGTCTTTAGTTTGGGGTTCATTTTTACTTTTCTCTTTGACCATTTTATTTTCTTGCCTTTTGATTATTCTTTTAAGGCATACCCTCTTTTCATTTTTTAATTTTCATAGCATGCACACAAAATATGGAACCTTTGCAGCCTGCAATGATGAACATATTTAGCCCTTCCACTTTCAATCATGAAAGATGAAACCTATTGGTATAGGAACCTAACAATGTGAACTATTTTTCTAATGAATATTTTCATGCTCTCAAGTGTATCTCTAGGTTAGTACTATTACTTCCTACTAGAGACACACTCTCCTCTCTTACTCGTGAAGGTCTCCTTTTACACATTACAATAAGTGTTTCACAATGTCAAATTACTTGCTTATTCAAGGTTTAAGTATATAATCTCTTATGTTCTCGTTTGAAACCAAGGTGAACCTTAATTTATGGTGGTTGGTTCAATACTCCAGATGGGGCTCCTACTCCAAATAGTGTGAAGTCTAATTGGGGCTTCACATCAGGGAGACCCCTTGTATGTTTGAAGTATCCAACACTGTCAACAAGTTCTTACTTCTATGTGAGAAATTTCTCGAGACCATCATTAATTATTAGTTGACTTAAAGGTTTCATGCACTTACCTTCCTTCTTAACCTCTAATAAAGTAAGAGGCACACCCCTAGACGGGATGTCTACAAACTTCAAATACCATTACAAATCTCTTCCTCTCATGGTTGTGTACAAATCCATTTCCTTAGTTCCATCTTGGATTTATTTAGATGGCTTCATAGAGAAACCAATGTTGTTTTGCATCATCTTCTCCTTACCCAAAAACTCTAGGTATCATATAGGGATCCTCTTTAAGTTTTTTCCATCCCATTAGATTTATGTCCTACTAAAGTGAAATTAATTGGACTTGGTTGCACCACTAAATTTGTACTAGATATTGGAAATGGATTTTCAACTCCTTGTGTTGTGGTAGGTTTCCATGATATACTACTATAGCTACTAAACTCATAGAAATAGGAATATGTACAAAAAATGAGATATTAAAAATACCTTATAAATCAGGGGAATTTGAGGAGTATTTATATCTCATCTGGTACTCTAAGATTTCACTACATCTTCAATATGGTGGTTCCTTACTCTTCAAACATGTAATTCACATATACAACAATTTCATCCAATTGATTAATGCTTTTAACCTTGAATAGATATTATAGTTCAGGCTATTCCACAACTTCCTTTGAGGTTAACTCCAATTCATCAATAGTATTATTTCATTTATCTTCAACAATTCTCTATACATTTATTCAAACTTTATGAACACTCCTTTAGCCCAACTACCTGGCATTGATCTTACTTCCATTTTTATTCCTCTTTCCCTTAACCATGAGCTAGAAAACTCTCCTTCTCTTCTCAACTTCCACAACCCTTTCATCATTTTCTCAGTTTTACCTTTGTCACTAATTTCCTTTTGTAGCTACTCATTTCACTTCCCTAACATATTCATGCTGTCCTTCCACCAAAAATATGTATTTTTTAACCTCGTTGGTACCTATCCATCCTTCTCACTAGTCTTTAGTTCCCATCCCCCTACCTGACTTATTTACTTTTTTTATGTTTTGTAGCTCATTGTCACCATTTCAGTCACCCCCATGGACAATAGGAATTATTAAACGTGTCTATAGGGATAAACAAAAATAACCCCTCTTCTCCCAAAAATTTCTTTATTTATAGGGATATTAACAATATGAATCTACCCTAATCTCATTTCTTAAAATCACGTTGATTTGGAAAAGGATTGATAGTTTTTTCAAAAAAAAAATTATAAGATATCCTTCTATAGTAACGTCAACCTAAAAATACATTTCATGAATAATCTAGTGATCTACTCATTGTATTGTAATTAGAGTCAAATTGGACCACTTAATTATTTTTCTCTATCTATCCTTGTACTCTATATATTTTTCAAGTCCCTTCAACCACTATGTATACCTATAGGTAATTTTGACCAAAATACCTCAAACTAGCCTTTAGATGATCCATTGTAGAGCACATATTCTCAACACGCCCAAGGGTCACATTTGTGTAACTTGCCCTATTATTCTAGAAAGCATTCAACCTTTTTCTCCCTCCAATTTTTTTATCATGTATTTATAAACTATATGGTTCATCCTACATGCATCTTCCTTTGAAAACCAAGTATTAGTAATGGAACCATTTGTTAGCACTAAACAGAGACAAGGGTTCTCATGGAATACTAAAAAATTCTCCACTATATTCTATAATCATGGGAACTTTCAATCTTCCCAAAGGGAATAATATCTCACTCAACATGTATCCAAGAGTGTTAAAGATATGGGGAAATACAACAAGGCTTATACAACTCTATATACATATTTATACTGACATGTATTCATTGGACACAAGTGGAATGTAATATTAAGAATTGGAACTAGGAAAGAAAACCATTATCATAGACCAAACATGCAATATTCTATATTCAAAAGGAAATAGCACAACTCCATTCAACATTCAAAGAAGACACATACATAAACTTTTAAAAGGGGCCCAAATGCTTCTACATTCATAACCATGCTTACAATAGAGTTACATAGGAACATAGAAACTAAACTCAACTCTTATCAACAATAGAGTATCAATCATTAACTTTCCCTTACACTTAACCAATGATCAACTAACCCTCATACATTTTACAACTAACTATCATTTAACTAACCTCATAGTAACCTCAAAGGACTTTTATACAATGATAATGGCTAAAGTTGACCATGTCAACTAATTTATGATAGGATAAGGACGATTGTACTAATTCATTACCTAGGTAAACTCATTAATTATGCTATTCAACTTATACTTATTTGTAGCCAACTTCTATCACATTTATTTATGCCTTAGTCTATAATTTGCATCCTCATCCATCCATCATTCTATTGCCTTCCCAAAAATCAAATTGTCAACAAGTCCTGCCCCTTCATACTATTCCAAAATTAAAAAACATCATTTGGTAGTGTGGGTTGTAGACTATAAATTAATTATTGATCAATTATATAACATGGTTTGCTAAAAAATTATGTGTTATATTATGGGCACAAAAATGACGTATAGGAATTCCATTAAGGAGTTACAGGTGAACAGTTTGGAGGGAAAGTGGCTACTTGGAAGATTTTATATGTTGGATTAAGGTGGCACATTATGTTTAAGGATTCCAAAGAATATGTAAAAGGATATGGTGTGTGCCAATAGGTGGGATAACATTCTAAAAGAGATAAATTCCTTGTTTCCATTTGCAGTTCTTCAATAATTCAAAAAAAGGGTAGTACACTTTTATTAAATCAATAAACCCATGTACCCAACATGTATCACATGTTTAAATGGGAAGGGCATGTTAAGATTAATATAAGATTAATATCTTAGGATATTAATATTTTGTTATTATATTAGTGCTTTCATTAATATTAGTTCTCTGGGAAATTTAAAGGTTATTTGGGACTTTTAATTATAATTGTATCCTTTTCCTCCTATATTCACCAAGAAAACCTAGTTTTAGAGATGATCTTGTCTTGTGATATTTTTAATATTGTAAAAGGAGTTTTCCCCTCGAACAAGATTCTTATTCCTCATTCTCTTTCACTATTGAATGTGAAGAGTTACTTCTATATATTTTTATTTCATTTGGTCTACTTGGTACATAATAATGTGGGGGATGATTGCTCTAATTTTAATGTGGAGTATGATTCCTCTAGTTTTAAGTATGTAATCCACATCCTAAAACTTGGATGTGACTAGCAAACAAAAATCTAGTATCAGATATTTTTAGCCATAAATTTAGCCAACAAACCCATTAGTGTTGTTGATGTAAGGCAAACTCAAATGATTTTCCAAGATGTTGTTGACTAGTTTCATTTAACCATTAGATTAGGGTTGATAAGTTGTGTTTATTTACAAGTGTGTGCCTTACAGTTTAAACAATTCCTAACAAAATTTCTTGATGAAGATACAGTCATTTTCTGATACAAATGAAATATGCATGCCACGTAATGTAAACATTTAATCTAAAATTACTTTGGTAATGGAAGATGTTGTGAATGGATGTGGCAAAGAACAAAAATAAGCATATTTAGGAAGTCAATAAACTATCACAATGATGATAGATTTATTCCTTTATTTAGTGAGGCCCACTATAAAACCCATATAATTTTCAACTAGACAATAGCAGGAATCAGTAGTTGCTACAATGATTCTAAATCCTTTTTCAGTTCACCTTTATTCCATGGATAGGTTTCACATTCAACTATAAAAATATGGATGTCCTTTTTCATACCTTACTAAATTGAACACTTTTCTCATTTGTATGTTTTCTAATCCAATGTGACATGTTGTAGGAGAAGATCAACCATCCATTAGCCAACCATTCTTTTTATGTCACTTCAATCCCACTTGGTAAAACTGAGAATAAATAAAAGAGGGATTCCTCACCCTTATATTTCCTAGACAATGAATTAGATAACGCATTCTATTTTCTGTTATTGTATATAATCTCATAGTTATAGAAAAACATATTAGCTATATAGTTGTGCTTCTTTGGTGATGAAAACCAATATTCCAAAAATTACTTCAAGCCATAGTGGTTTTCCTTAATATGGAAATACCTACCAATAATATATAGATGTCATATTATAACAATTAAATGAAGGTTGTACATCATTTCTTTCTCCTAGGTGGACTTGCCCAAATTTTGGTCATGCAATATTGTTAATAAATTCCAATGGGCATCCCTTTTTCATCAACAAATCACTAATACCTTTTCTGGAGGCATCACATTTTAGAAAAAAAAAAGAGTATTAGTGAAAGTAGGAACGTGTAAGGTTAGGATAGTACACAAGGCTTATTTAAAAGTTTTAAAGGTGTATTCTATCACCTCCCTCCAAAAAAACACATTCTTCTTGAGTAAGGTAGTCAATGGAAGCATAATTCACCCATCATTCTTAACAATCTTTTGATAATATCTCATAATTTTTAAGAAACTATTGATGATGCTAGAAATTGGTCAACCAAGTGGGTCTCCTCGATGTGAAGTCCCAATTATACCTCACACCATTTCAAATAGGAGCCCCATATAGAATATCGAATCAGATACTATATATTCTTGTAGATTTGCCTTGGCTATAAAGTTCAGTGTAAGAGAGTAATGCATAGGTAATCTTGGATGAGCAAGTGAGTATGCCTAGCAAGTATTCAGTTGTATGTGTGTCAAGATTCTTCTACTGCAAAGGGAAAGGAAAGTGAACCTATAGGATAGAGGTAATAGTACCACCCTAGTAGAGGCACACACACACATAAAATATTCATTTAACATCTAGCAGAGTAGTCCACAAAGATGAGATGGTCATTGCAACCATAAGAAAGATATGTCTAACATCCAGCAGAATAGTCCACAAAGATGCAACATTCATTGCAATCATTACAGTACATTCTCAATAAGATAAACACTAAATTAACTGAAATAGTTCAACTACTTTAGAGAGGGTGGAAAACGAACATGAATTACAAACTTTCATAGAACAGTCTTACAAATATTCATTATCCATGCATGAAGGACTTGTTGGCCATCAGGATTCAGATATTAAGTAAAAGTCCCAAGAAACATGTATACAATGAACACCACTAGCTCCAATAGTGGAGCATTGGAACCACTCCTTTCTCCCCAAAAGAACTAGCTTGTCTCTATAATGCCTTGTGAGAGGAACCAAGGTGAAAAATTCCTTTGGATGAATAATGAGGGTGTATATATAACAAATGGGGTGATCCTTCACCTCCCTTGTGACTCTTGGACTACCCTCATGAATATTTGACTTCTCATGACTTTTCGACTTCTTATATGACTCTTCACATTACATAGATGAATCTTGAACTTCCACTTCACATTACATTTTCCAATATGGAATTACATAATCCAAAAATCATGTGACACATGATGACTCGTGAAAGGACATGACATGACACTGATGACATGGACTGCATGATGATGTGGTAGTGACAAGTTGTCCTTCTTATTGCTTCTTTCTTTCTGTCCTCAATAAGAGTGTTGTGTGGTAAAATGCACGGTGTATGGAGAATGAAAATTGCCCTCAAAGGCCTTCCCGGGACCTTGGACAGACTGTAAGATTATCTGCATAAGCTACCAAGTTATACACATGTTCATCTATCAAATATCAGTTAACAAAGTATGGAAAGAGGATTACCTCAAGTCTCCTTCTATATTTTTTTGGAGATCTCAATGCAGCCAAGAAGAACTCCTTCAAAGCTGGCTCCAAATCAATTCCTGCACAAAGGAAAGGCAAACATAATCACAACATACAATCTTGAAAACTAATATAAGAATGCACAAAGAACATCTATTTGCATAGAACTAAACCGCTCATCTAAACAAGTATCGAATGAATAACTTAATGAACAAAGGTTACCAACACCATGGAGTAGGGAACACAGCTGCAGTTTTGTATTAATAACGGAAGAGTGATTACAACCATCTGTTGTATCAATCTTCCTTTACCTCTTCCACTTCCCTCTCTCCCTCTTCTAGCTCACTTCTTCAAGTATGTGACAGTTCACAACAACTTTGTAGGCTATCCTTTCAAATGCTTTGACCTCTTTAACAATAACCCTCACTTTGCTTATATAGAAATCAAGTTAGGGTTGCCAAGCTCCTCCTAGAGTTCACTAGGGAAAAAGCAATGAACTTGCTCTGCTTTTTAGCTCTTTCCCATTTTCCTTCTTTTCTTAAATTAGAAATCATCCAAATATCTCAATTTTGGATGTTTCCTTGCTTTTCTTGAGCAAATTTAGGGATAAATATCTAGATATTTGTGAGTCAATTCATTGGCTTGACCCATTGAACTTCCCTTAATTTCACTACGCTGCCCCTAGTCTAACAACTTGAGCTAGCAGGGTCACTAACGCACCCTCAGGCTTGCTAACAAGCTTTATAAAGCAATTTTTCAGTGTGTAACCAACGTTAGTGTGGAATCAAGGCCTGAAATTGTGGTCTTTGCTTTAGTCATCATGTCTTTCACCTCTGAGTTGATGAGGAGGTCATTTTTTTGTGTAACATATGCCCCTTAAAGTATGAGATTAGAGGCAGAGACGATGGTTGAAATACTTTACTGAAACTATAATTTTTCCTATCAAAATGTAGAGAGAGAGAGAAAAGCTTCGGGCGGCAAGGAAAACCTGATACAACACACATATATAAAACTACTAAAATCATGTCCTGAGTCGGGCATTCCCATGCTCACTAGCTATGTCAGCGAAATTTTCTACAAAGAGACCTAACAAGGTTGGTCGCCGATAAGCACAATGCAGATCCAGTGTCATAATAGAATCATCCTGAAATATTTGTCTCCAAAAAACAATATCCGCAACTTGGGAGAGGAAACAAGGCTAAATGATGCAAGCCTCTACCCAAGGTCTTGATTTCCGCTTCACCGAATAGCATAGATCGATACATGTGAAAAATGTGTGTTGATGTCAAACATGCACGAAATCATCTGATTACCAGTCAATAATGGAGACCGTTAACACATGCGAGGAAGGCCACCGATAATGGTGATGGTCTCCAAGATGCATAGTACAAACTAGCGAGTGTGAAAGATTTCTTTGTCGTCGAACACCCATAGAATCGCTTAACCAGGAGCCAATAATGAGAACCCCTGATCAAACACAAGGTAACCTGCCACTAATGTCTGCAAGTACCAAGGCACTGAATGTGTTTCTGGGTTATCTTCCTAGACAGAGTGTTGAAGTCAATAGGAAGAAATTGTCAAAAGGTAGGCAATGATGTGTCCTACATCAATCGACACGAAACAGGTCAAGAATGATTTTTTTTTTTGAGGAATATTTTGAGCATTTGGGTCTAAACAATGAAGGCATGATGAAAGGATATGTTCGATCGGTTGATGGAGGAAACAAATGGGTAACCCTTTAACAATAGAAGGCATGACAGCGGTTTTAACCAGACAGCACTAGACTCATGAACACTACAGAGTGTTTAGGATACAGAGACGCAACTACATTAGGGTATATAGGCTAAAACTCATAGAATGGTAGGGTTCATATTGAGAGGCCATCAAAAGGAAGGCTTATCTGAGGGAGTGCCATGTTCAAGGGAACAACTGCTGCCAAACCACGCTTTCAAATATGGAATACATTTGTATTGTCCACTTTCCCCGACTAATTAATTTTATGAGTCTAGACAGATAAACTCATCAATCTTTTCATTTTTAAAGAGTCTGGAAAGGACCTTAAAAAGAGTGACTCTTTTCCCTATCTAATTAGTTTAATGAGTCCAGACAGGCAAACTCGTTGATTTTTTCATGTTTTAAAGTCTGAAAAGTATCGTAAAAAGAATGACTCTATATTTTATCTGTGTAATTTAAAGAGTCTAGACTAGACAACTTAGTGGTATTTTCATATTTAGAGAATCTAAAAAGATCGTAAAGAGAGACTCCATGGTGGTCCCTTTGTCATAGTTGTTAACTTGGTGCGACAAAAGGTTAATATTATACCTAGATCGGTTACTTTTTTGTAACTTAATCTATTGAACCCGGATAAAGAGAAGCCTATTTTCAATAGATGTCAACCTCATTTTGTTACGAGTACGAGGCGATGGACTAAACTCGTTTTTTGTCATGAATTTTTAATGAGTCACGCGATGACAAACTCAATACCTTCATCAAAATTTTAATGATTCAAATGAAGAAAACTCAAGGTATCTTTTTCAGTTTAGTGAGTGGGAAAAAGAGGGAAAAGAACAGCTCATCCCTCCTTCATAGTTTTATGAGCTCCAAGGAGGGGAAAAACTCGGGGATTTTTCGATTTAAGAGCGAGAAACGGTCCCAAAAAAGAAAGTGCTCTTGCTGCTACTGTATATTTTTAACGAGCCTGGTAACAAAAACTCGGGATCTTTTGGTTTAACGAGTGAGAAAAGTACCTAAAAGAATGCTCGGGTCATCTTCATCAAGTTTAACGAGTAGAAAGACTAAGCTTGGGATTTTTTCAGTTTAAAGAGCGAGAAAAAAAGCCTAAAAAGAATGCTCCTTTGGTCTTTTTCAGTTTATGAGCTGGAAAAAGATAAAAAAAGAGTTGCTCAGAGCATCGTTGTATGGATTTAACAAGTGCAATGATGAAAACTTGGAGATGTTTCTATTTTTTAAAGAGCAATAAAATATCACAAAAAGTGCTCTATTGAGAATTGCATAAAATTACACAGCATATGCCTAGTGCAATCCTAGGCATAATACTTCTTTAGGTAGAGCCCATTTTGGGGCTCCTTGAGCAGGACTCCTTCCCAGTCCTGTAATTCATATGCCCCCATGGGGAGGACTTTCATTACGAAATAAGGATCTAGCCTTTTGGGTTGAAGTGTGCATGCCTCCAAGAGGTCATCTTTTGGATGATAGAGCAACACAAGGTCGCCCTCTTGGTAAGGAGGAAACTTAAGCTCTTTTGTAAATGGGGATTGTACCTGGCACTTGCGAGCTTCGAGTGCCAATTCGGCCTCTCGTTGGGTTTTATCCATCTGTTTAAGGTATAGTAAGCGTTCTTCTTCGGCCGTAGTGCCGAGCATGGGTTCAACGGCTATTTCTAGGGAAGGGATCTGATACCCAATGGGTTGGTCATCGTCATAAATCTGGATCTCATGCACGATAGTCGACGGAATAATGTCGAGCATTTCCTCGTGAGACCCATTGAATTCATCATAGAATTCCTGAAATAGACAGGTGGAGCTCATAATTTCCTCAAGATTACAATCTGCTCACATCTAGATGTTTTCCACAATGCCTATCATGAACGAAATATCTATGGGCAATGATCTAGAAGTGTCACCCATGTTTCCTTCCGCATCCAAAGTTTGGATGCTCTCGTATGGTGAGGAAAAAATTTCTGGTAATGCAAGGGACAGGATTTGAAGAGGCATCATGTCCGAATCAGATATCGGGACACAATGGTGCCAATCCTCCCAATGTTGCTTTCCAAAACTCATGATTTCTCGAACGGCTTCACCCGTAGGTAGGAGTTGATTGAATGGATCTAAAGGAGGAGTGGTTATGGGAAGAGCGATGGTACCATCAGTGATAACCAACATGACCGGAGATGGGGATGTGGATTGAATGCCTTGGTAGGTTGATTCAGCTGGTGACAGTGGCATCTGGTCTCCAACTGTGTCAAGGTCAGAAGGAGCCGGCAGGATCCATGGATCGGTCAGTTCATGAGGAATAGATGAAAGCATGTTGACCATCTGTGAAACCTTGGGTGGCTGAAGAGGAAAACAACCCATGAGGGAAGAAGCCTTCAGTAGACTAGTACCTAAACTAACATAAGAGTCAGTTCCACCTCCTACTAGGGTTATGGAGCCACTTGGTAATGGTGAATAATCGGGGGTGCAGAAAGACAAATGATCTACTGTAACTACCTTTCCATCCAATGGAAATAGGATGATGTGAAAGACATTAGATACGACGGCCATCATGGCATATATTCAACTGTGACCCAACAAGAGATTATAGTTGAGTCTTTTGTCCATGACTTCTATGTCCACCATTACGGTTTTCCCATACAAAGTGATGGGGAAACTAGCTAGGTACCTTTTTGGGATCAAGGTGTGACCGTCAAAAGCTTTCAGGGAGTTCGACAGTGGGGTTAGGGTTGGAGAACCCAAGGCGAGCCAACATGAAGCTGACATTACATAGGTAGAAGCACCTTTGTTGATGACAGTTCTGCGTATACCTTTACCTTTCGAAGTGATATGCACCTAGAATGCAAGCTGGTGAGAAAGGGGAGGTTTACACTTGTCCATGTCGAAAATAGCAAGCATGGAATCCATTGGGTCAATACCTCCAATAGCCGAAAGCAAAGTTTTCCATTGTGTTGGGAATGTTTGTAATACTTCGAGCACCGACATAGCCGACGGCGCTTGCGCCAGATCCTCTACGATATTGTAGTGTTGGCTGGCACATGCAGATGTATTGTGCATTGTGTGTCAAAGTGCCCCTTTTGGGGGTCGAATTACAAAGTCCTCAACTGGCCTTTCGATATGCAAATCGTTGGGCGGTGATGCGTTTTGACCTGAGGATGGTTCTGCTGCAAGAGCGACAGGAGCTCCATAAGATTTGGCTCTTGTGGCGAGTTATACCATTTCAAATGTGTAAATAGTAGAAGATCCTTCACCAACCAAAGGATTTTGTGAACCATCATTGCCCCCTTGCGGGGGTTGCAGTTGGTTTGCAATAAGATTTTATTGTTGTTGAGTGGGAAAAGGATTTCTAAGGACAGCGGGGGCCTTATCATAATCCCTTTTAGCAAGGTATTCTATGCATTCCTGAAGTTGCGAACAACGCTAAGTCGTGTGGTCTTCAACACATATTTTGCATGGATATCTGGTGATTTTATCCTTTTCCTCTTCATTAGGTGCAGCGGCCTTCTGTTTTGGGTTGGGCTGCTTTGGTGACTGCTCTTCAGAAGCAGCAGTCTTTTTCTTATTCTTCTTATTCTTTCCACTAGATTTTTGTGTAGACTACATAGAGTTTATCACAGTGGCAGGAAGAGTAATCATATTGGTAGAGGGGTCCACTGCCAGCTTGGAAATAGAACCATTGAGTTGTTTTACAGCAGTCCCAGAGGTTGTGCCGACGATCTTGTTGGCGTGCGCTCCGGGGTACTGAGTGGCAGAAGCATTAGGGTTACCAGGAGCATTGGGGATTATGTCATAATGAGTGTCAGAATATGAATATATCAGATCTAAGTGTTGGCCATGATGTATGGATTGGTCTTTTGTGACCACACCACCTAGAGCGACATCTCTAGTGATTTGAGGAAGTAAGGACCTGCAGAACCAGTTCGTTAAGAGAAATTCTGGGATGGGAGCTTTTACTAACCTCCACCTACGTATCCATTCATGAATATGATTGGAGATGTGGTTGGTGGTATCTTGATGAAATGAAGTGAGGAGCTCTATCCTAGTCTCATAGCAGATCGGTAACTGGAAGTGCTTTAGGAATTCCATCGCTAAAGTGTAAAAGGTGTTTACTGACGTGTGTGGTAACTCAATATACCATTTTGCTACGTTACAGATGAGGGTGCGGGGAAAAAGATGTAACTGGACACTATCACCCACCATAGAGTTTGAAACACACTAGAGATGGTAGGTGGTGATGTGGGTGCCTAGATCCTCCCCTTGTTTTCCATCGAACTTTGGGATGTCCGTTGGTATTTTATGTGGGATCGGCGGCCATTGTAAGTTGTGATAGATGGGTTCGTTTGTCAGCTTGTATAAGTCGGGTATATCCAACATTGCCAAGAAAGGCAGAGAGTTAGGTGCCCTCGACTCGGACCATGGTGATGATGAATGACTTGAGGAGCTTTGCACTCCTCCCATCGTTTGGTTCCCCATATTATACATGGTTTGCATGGTGTAGAAGTTGCTTTGAGGTATGGTGTTGTAGACTGGATTTCCATGAGGATTTTGATACTGGGGTATGGAATTGTCCCCAGTATAAGCGGTGCCCCCTTGACTCATTTGATGATGTGAGTAGGGTGTCCCCATGGACTAGTTGGGAACCCCTTGAGGATTCCTTCCCAACACAGAACTAACCATTCATCCTTGATTGACAAAGGGAACACTCATGTCAATTAGCGACTGACCATGCATGCCTGAGAATAGAGGGGGAACTGTTACATTCCCTACTGGCATGTGCATATTGGGAAACCCCCAGGTATATGAGTCTGGGGGTTTGAACTGTACATTGGTTGTCGACATATTGTTGGTAAACGGGAACTGCACCCATAGTGTCACATTGAGTGTTATAAGGAGCACTATATGTGGCACTTGTCAAAGGTATGTAGTGTGGCACCATAGAGGTGGAACCTGGCATCTGTTGGGTTCCACTCATAGAGGGTGTCGTGTGAGTGGTTATACCTGGGACAAATGGGATAGCAGGATTTGCCATTATCAGTGTTGTGGAGACTGTCGATTGTGGGAGTGGTGAAGGACCAAAAGTGTCCCTAAAGTTCCACAACCCATTAGTCATCGACTGGATAGATGGAAATGTTCCAACTACTGAAGCAGGAAGTATATGTGCCACTGGAATCAAGAGTGGGTCCAACTGACTCGTGAGCAGAGGGTTAAAATGAGGAAGAAATCCTTCCATGAAGAAATCCTCTGGCAAACTTGAATTGTCGGTTTTCCAAACAGATCCCATGTGAGATCTGAAATACTGATTCCCCAAAGATGGGGAATTCGATTTACTGGAGATCAGCGGATCCTCCACAATGAGTGGAGGAAGTCCTAATAATCGTAGAGAGTGACGACCAGGGCCGAATGTAGCCATGGTGACCGTTAATCAATAAATTTTATCGTGATGTTCGTTAAAGTCTCCAAATGATAACACTCAGGTACCAAATACAAAAAATACACTAAGTCTATCAATCAGCAAACAGAGGGAAAATACCTTGTCTGATAAGCATCGATCACTGGAGATGAAACCCGGTATCTCAATGAATAACAGAGACGAATGGCCAGATGTATAGTTACGATTACTTTAGAGCTTCGTCCGAAACTAAAATTGAGGGGCCAAGTACTCTCGTGAAGATCAGCACCCTCCCAAAATCTAAAGACAAAGTAGGTCTGTCAGTGTTAGGTACCAGGACAGCTCATCCCAGTCACCTTATGTAAGTCCCTATAAGTTTGGCCACTAGAGATACCTCAGATCATAGACATCACTAGGGGGGACATAGTCAGAGTCCCTAACTCAATTCCAAAATCCCTGAAGGGACCCCCAGTACACAGAATGCCCAAAGGATTTGTAAGAGAAGGCGGGCTACCTTCAATTATAGTCTGATGTTGTCTCGTATTTCACTCCGTTTTTAGTGGAGTGGTCCCGGTAATATGAGTGCAGAAGGAATTTTTTGCTCGTTAACGACACTAGTTTTGGTTTTCAACCTTGGGCTATTCACCCACATGCTTATCCCAAGATCCTAGCCTAGCTAATGTTGGTTTGCTCAAAAGAGTAATTGATTGATTTTAATGTAAATTTTATGTGTACTTGATTATTTGTCTTCAGTAGGGGTGTTGACGTATGAAATATGATGAGACCCTTGACTCAATAAATCATGCAAAACAATGCTCTGAAAAAAATAAAAAAATAAATAAAAAATAAAAAATTGATGCAAACAAGCTTTATTCTACATATTCATAGTTTTGTCTCTGCATCTATAGTCTTTCAACACATGCATAACCAAAAGATTCTTTTCCAATATTTCCTAACAACTACTGAAAACCAAAATGAAGCAACTCACAACTATTTAAACAAAAGGATGAATGCAAATTATCAATCTTTCTTTTAGAAAAAATGTTTTTTAAGAGAGAAAAACCAAAACTTTTCTTAAAAATAGATTTCTAGGACACTAATTTTGCTGACATAATACAATTACAGATCTTATTTCAGCCCATGAGAAGATTTTCCATACCTTTTGGTCCACAGATACTATAGGAAATCAAGGCAAAGGGAGACTAACACTCTATAATAGTGGTTACATAGAGTTAGTAAGGTCACTAACACTCCCTGTACATAGGGACAGTGATTTATAAAGCTCTATGTAGCCTAGTAACCTGTGTTAGTGTGGGAAATCTTTCACAACAAGGGTTTCCAAGATCAGTCTCTAAGATGAATGTATACTAGTAGGGTGCAACAAGATATTTGGTGGATTAGAAAAGGATTGCGGAAGAGTAGGGAGCTCTTAGATGGAAGAGAGAACCGAGAAGAGTCTGGGTAAACTGGGAACTAGATGTATAGTCCCCAACAGAGTCGCCAATTCTGTTGTGGGGTAAAATGCAAGCTGTATGGGGAATGAAAACTACCCTCAAAGGCCTTCCCAAGACCTTCGACAAACTGTAAGATTATCTGTAGAAGCTACCAAGTTATACACATGTTCATCTATCAAATATTAGTTAACAAAGTATGGAAAGAGGATTACCTCAAGTCTCCTTCTAGATTTATTTGGAGATCTCAATGTAGCCAAGAAGAACTCCTTCAAAGCCGGATCCAAATCAATTCCTGCACAAAGGAAAGGCAAACACAACCACAGCATACAATCTTGAAAACTAATATAAGAATGCACAATGAACATCTATTTGCATACAACTAAACCACTCATCTAAACAAGTATCAAATGAACAACTTAATGAACAAAGGTTACCAACACCATGGAGTAGGGAACACAATTGTAGTTCTGTATTAATAACGGAAGAGTGATTACAACCATTTTTTGTATCAATCTTCGTTTGCTCCTTCTGCTTCTCTCTCTCTCTCTCTCTTCTAGCTCACTTCTTCAAGTATGTGACAGTTCACAACAACTTTGTAGGCTATCCTTTCAAATGCTTTGACCTCTTTCACAATAACCTTCACTTTGCTTATATAGCATTCAAGTTAGGGTTGCCAAGCTCCTCCTAGAGTTCACTAGGGAAAAAGCAGTGAACTTTCTCTACCTTTTAGCTCTTTCCCATTTTCCTTCTTTTCTTAGAGTAGAAATCCTCCAAATATCTCAATTTTGGATGTTTCCTTGCTTTTCTTGAGCAAATCTAGGGATAAATATCTAGATATTTGTGAGTCAATTTATTGGCTTGACCCATTGAACTTACCTTAGTTCCACTAAAGCTGCCCCTGGTCTAACAACTTGAGTTAGCATGGTCACTAACGCACCCTTAGGCTTACTAACAAGATTTATAAAGTAGGTTTTCAGTGTGTAACCAGCGTTAGTGTGGAATCGAGGCCTACAATTGTGATCTTTGCTTCAGTCATCATGTCTTTCACCTCTGGGTTAATGAGGAGGTCATTTTGTTGTATAACAAAGAGATGTATCTAATGCTTCATCTTCATGAGAGATATGATTTGTTCTTCATATCTACCCTCCAAAGGGTGGTGAATCGGATGGAGTCTTCAAGCGGTCTTGATCTTTTGTCTTCTGTTATAATCCAATGTTCCTTATTCTTCTTTCCTAATTATCATCTTATCTCCTCAACTCCTTAGGTGTCTTCTAGCATTTCCTCCTTCTCCATCTCCTTCTTCATCATATTGCTATAGTATGATAGATTTCCTGCATCTGCAATCCACTCATGAGAAGATGACATCATTCTGATAAACCCCTACTCTAAGATGTTGCATGATGATCCACTATTGAGTCGGAACTGGGTGGTAGGTTGAGAGAGAGGCTCAGAGATTGCACAATTGCATAGGTCAATATTGGACTGAGAAAGAAGATTGTGCAGTTGGGGATCTTAGGGAGCCAGGCTGAGGGCTTGAACATTGATTTTTCCCATTATGTAGTTCCATAAGATAGAGGAGCCCAGGTGATTGTGTAATTACACAATTCAAGAGCTCAAGGTTGAGGCTTGAGCCTTAAGATTGCACAATGTGTAGTTCAGGTTGGACTGTGCAGGCAGATTGCACAGTTTTGAGGCTCAGTGAGTCAAGTTATAGGGTTTGGCACTATTTTTGTCAAATGCACAGTTCTGGGAGGCAGATCAAACTTGGTGATTACACAATTGTACATTTCAATAGTCTAGGGTTTGGGCTTGATCTCAGGGACTACGCAATGCACAATTGGGGCCAGGCTAGAGGGCTAAATTGCCCAATTTTAGAGGCTAAGGCTTGGACTTGAGAACTAAAACCACACAGTGCACAGTCTTGGAAGGAAATAAATTCGCATTGCGTAGTGTCAAGAGGTAGGGATGCATCTTGAAGGCTAGGACTGCACAATGTGCAGTTCAGGAAAGCCATATGAGGCTAAGTTGCTGGGAATTTTTTGAAATTTGGCTAGTGAAACTAATGTGAATAGCGATAGGACTTGACTTTGATCACACACTTAGAATGCTTGAAGATACAACATATATCATCTAGAACACACTAACAACATACTTCCCTCAGTGTGACAACTTTTACAACAACTTATGACTAGTGTGACACTAAAGATACACTGCGACAACCGTGATGACACCTGTGTGACAATGCTTAAAACTTTGGAAATGAGTGCGATGGAGGTTGACATGTTAATATTGACTCATTTACACAAGGAGAACTCTTGAAACCACCAAAACAAGCTTATGGACACTGTGAAAAACTTAACATGCTAGAAGACGACAAGTGCTAAAGTACAAATGACACTTGTGATATGCAAACGACAGTGAAATAAACACATGACATAGCAAGGATAACATGAAAAAATCACTCATGAAAACAAAGGTGCACGAAAGCGAAAATTTGCAAAACTCACCGAAATAGAAGTAAAAACATAGCTAGAAGTGATAAATTGTCGATTTCAGTGTGCACTGACTGTTGACATGGATTAGAAATCACACATGATTAGTCATGATGGACTGCGCTATGCTTGTTCAAGCTTGTGTAAAATGATGCGCTCATGAACTTATTGTAGATTGAGCATAGGTGAGAAAGTACCCTCGACACTTCGAATCCAAGAAGGTAGATGAAAAGCATAAACTAACCAAGAAGTGACTATGGAACGATCGATCGCAAGATCCATAGTAGGCTCCAAAATTTGAGTGTAGACAAAATTTTAGAGGGTGTTTGTCACAGTGAAAACAAAAACTATTTTAGAGGGTGTTTGTCACAGCGAAAACAAAAACTATGTAGGACATTCATGTATGGTGTGGCAATTCTTTCATTGCCTCCATTGTTTTGGTATCTACTAAATAACCATGTTAAAATAAATTTTTAATCCAACTATTCCTTTACAAGAATGAATATAGTATTGTGGCATCATAAGCTCAATAAAATGAGTGAGAAGGGAATGTAAATTATCCACTCAAGGAAATTTTCTAGAGTTAAAGAAAGTTAATTTATATATCTATGAGCATTTTATTTTTACGGAAATAGAAAAGAGTTTCAATTTCTCATAGTTGGGAAGGAAAAGCAGAGTGAAAAGATAGAGCTTGTGCATACAGATGTATGAAGACTATCTCGACTATCATCTCTTGGTGGACCTTATTATTATGTTACCTTTGTTAATTGTGTGACTAGGAGAACTTGGATTTATTACATTCGAAAAAAATATAATGTCTTTGATATGTTTAAGAAATGGAAAGCTTTGGTTCAGAATGAGATAGGAAATAGGTTGAATTTCTCATATCAAATAATGGAAGTGAATGTTGCAGCAAATATTTTGGAAATTACTATTCATACTATGGTATTTGTAGAGCTAATATAGTTCTAGGAACACCACAAGAAAATGATGAGTTAGAAAGGAAGAACAAGACAATCATGGAGTTTGCAAGGAATATGAGATTACATGCAGGATTTCCCTTGCAATTATGGGATGTTATGGATACTAATATTTACTTTATAAATAGAGGTCCTTCATCTTCCTTGGATATTAGCATTCTAGAGGAGGCATGGATAGGTAAAAATGTAAACTACTCATTTCTAAAGACTTTTGAAAAGGAAACATTTGATCATATTGATAGAAAAAATCAAATAAATCATGAGGCAAAATGCAAAAAGTGTAATTTTATTGGATATGGAGTTAATGATTTTGGATATTGCTTATGGGATTATAAAAATAACAAAATAATTAGAAGTATAGACGTGGTATTCTAAATGAGAAGTTCATGTTCAAATATTTGTTCTAGGGAAATAAATAGTAACATGCAAACATGGAATACATAGCGCTTGATAAAATCACACACACACAAAAAAATCCAAAGTTGCTAGAAAATTAAAATGTTCAACAATAAAAATCGCAACAAGTACCCCAAACTCATACAAGTATTGTTAGAAGATCTACTAGGTTAAGTAGACCAACTTACGATACTTTTCTTCATTGTATCATGTATTGTTGACTAATTCTTGTGAACCAAAAAGATATGAAAAAGCAATGCAGGTAAAAACCGAAGACAAATGGGAGCAAGGCATGGTAGGGGAGATGGACTCTTTGGTACATAAAAAACTTGGGAATTGGTTGTATTTCCTATTGCTAAATGAGAAATACAAAATAAATAGGTTTAAAACTTGAGGGAAGAATATGGAGAAAAAAGGTACAAGGAAAAACTTTCTATAAAGGAGTTTGAATAGAAAAAGGTGCGTATTTTAATGAAAATTTTTCTCCTATTGTTAAAATAACTTCAATTAGGATTATTTTAAGTCTAGTGGTGATAAAATATTTTCATACTGAATAGTTAGATGTAAAGATGGCTTTCTCCATGGGGATTTGGAGGAAGATATTTATATCCAACAACCATAATTGTATGAGGTCAAAGGGAAGGAGAAATTAGTATGCAATCTAAAGAATAACTTTTATGGTTTTAAGCAAGCTCCAAAGAAATGATATTTAAAAATTGACAAGTTTAAGATAGAACAAGGTTATAGTAAATGTTAGTATGGCCACTATGTTTATTTTAAGAGACTAGATAATAATAACTATATGATCTTATTATTGTATGTAGATCGCATGCTTGTTGCAAGGGCTAACATGTAGGATATATATGTTCTCAAAAGAAAATTAGCTAATTCATTTATGATGAAGGATTTGGGCACTGCAAAGAAAATCCTTGGTATGAGAATAACAAGAGAGAGAAAAAGTTGTAAATTAACCTTGTCTCAAAGTAAGTACAAAGAGAAGGTGTTGGAAATATTTAAAATGTAAGATGAAAATATAGTTAGTACATTTTTGGCTAACAGGTTCAAACTAAATAAGGAGATGTGTCCCAAGACACAAGAGGAGATAAACTATATGTCCAAAGTTCCATTCTCATTGGAAGTTGCTTGTTTGATGTATGTTATGGTGTGCACAAGGTTGGATATTGCACATGTAGTGGGATTTGAGAGAATTTATATGAACAATCCAGGTAAAAGGCATTAGAAGGCAATAAAGTGGATTCTTGGGTATTTAAGAGGTACTGCTACTTTGGATTTATATTTTGGAAGTTCAAATAATATTCTACAAGGATATGTTGACTCAGATAAGGCAGGTGATATAAATAGTAGGAGGAGTGCCATAGGGTATGTTTTTGTTGTATGTGGAACACCAATAAGTTAGACTTCAAAATTGTAAATGGTTGTTGTACTTTCAAAAATGGAAGTAGAGAATGTCATTGTTGTAGAGGCTAGTAAAGAAATCATTTGGTTACATAGGTTTGTAGAGGAATTGGGAAAGAAGTAGGAGCTTAATTTCAGTTGGTCATCAAGCATGGAAATGAAGATGAGAAACTTTCTAGGTCCAAAGTTAAACTATAGTCTAGTAGGTACAGTAGTAGTGTAGTTGTTTTAATCAATCTATAAGTGGGATATCCTTGATTGTGGAGCATGATTATCTTCCTAGTTTATAGTTATTGTTTTTAGCCACATTTAGATCTAATTTATTGATTAGGGGTGTGAGGGGAATTTTGTCCCCGCCACCCCATTATTTTCACCAAGGGGTGTGAGGAGGATGATGAAAATCCATTAGACCACTGCCCACACCGCCTCCATGGGTATTGGTTTGGGTGTAGTTCCCTTGAAGAAAATTTATTGGAAAATTTTCCTTGTAAAATATTGTAATTTCATAGTCAATCTAGACCATTCATCACTAGGTCACAAATCTAATGGTAGACTTTATGTTATGGTTTTTTTGGCCTAGAAGGAAACCCTGTTTTTAATATTTCATTTTATTTCAAATGTGTATGATT
Organism: Pinus taeda; assembly: GCA_000404065.3. Taxonomy (NCBI): domain Eukaryota; kingdom Viridiplantae; phylum Streptophyta; class Pinopsida; order Pinales; family Pinaceae; genus Pinus; species Pinus taeda. Next base: position 22,205 of record APFE031501457.1, read on the forward strand.
CAAGCAACTTTGTAATTGGGAAAGAGGAGATTATGAGAGAATGGAGAGGAGGTTGGAGTGGATGTGCGACAAGTTGCATCCCTTCATTTTTCCAAATGCAATAAAAGGAAGGATTGGTTATTCTCTATGGATTTAGCCTAAATTAGGTTAACCACATATGTTAGTGTCTCATTTTATTGTGTCATTCTATTTTTTATTTCCATATTCATTTTTGTTTTAATTCTCCAAGACCTTATTCCTAACAATGCCAACACTTTCACTAGTATAAGACCAAACATGATAAACATGGAGTTGGGAAGACCTTCCAAGTAGAAAATGGAGTTTGGTTGCACATTAATGGAGAAAGGTTATAGAGCCTAAGTTGTTACCGGGAATAGTGTCCACTCGGAGCTGTTATTCCCACTAAGATTGGTAGCTATCTTAGAAACAAACAAGTAAAGACTACTTTCTTTTTCCTTTATGAAAATAGATAAGGGTGGAACAAAGGACACCAACCTTGGTCTTGCGCTTGGTTCCTTACTTGATTCCTCTCCTTCCTGATAGATCTTTGTCACTTCTTCTTTGTCTGCCTAGATTCAAAGAGCACCTGTGGAATCAAAGCAGCATAATACTATCGAAGAACAGAGATCTATATTCATAAATAACATGGGACCAAATATGTATTAACCATACAAATGCATATATAACCAAACATACAAGAATATGGAGGAAAATTTGAATAGCTTTATTAATATCAAGAATAGCAAGAGGATTACAACTAATAGTTCTGACCCAGCATCATCCTCCAGCAAGAAAGCCCTTCTTCACCTCAAGTAAAGCTTAGATCACCCAACACTATGAATATACACTAGAAAACCAACAGAACTTCTCTATAAGATACAAAATTCCAGCGTGTGGATCTCTGTGATGAGGGATCCATATATAGATGATTATACAGATGTGAGTCATCTTCTGGGGTCTTGATTAGTGTCCTCTCTCTTATAGTTCCTCCTTCCACTTGGAGAATGATGATCTCTTACTCATCCCTGGTTGAAAGTAGAGAGGCAAGTGTTAGAGGGGAAGCTTATGGAAGATTCCATGATCTTCCACCTCACATTTTGTCCCTGCCATTTGTCCATTCCCGACCATCGCACCCTATAGAGGAGCCATTCAAAATGCATCACACCCTATACACTGGGAAGGTGATATGCATCGCACCCTCTACACTAGGTTTTCAGTATGGTCCAGTTTTGACCATTTATGAGCAATTTTTAGTGGAGAACTTCTGGGAGATGATGTAATCAACTAACCTTGTTCCTTTAGGCACTGAAGCAAAACTTTTAGGGAATTAGGAGCCCTTAGTTTATGGACATTTATGATTGGGGTTGAAGTGCCCAAAACTGTCTATAACAGAAGGGTGATAGGTTCAATTTGAACCAATGCCCAAAGAATGAGTTTGAAAGAGAACAAATGAAGAACATTCCATATGCTTCTGCTGTTGGAAACCTAATGTGTGCTCAGGTCTACACAAGACCTGACCTTGCATTTGCTGTGGGAATGTTAGGACAATGTTAGGGTGATCCAGGTGTAGACCTCTAGAGAGATGAAAAGAAAGTAATGAGGTACCTTCAAGGAAGAAAAAACTACATGCTTATGTATAGACAGACAAACAATTTGGAAGTAATTGGCTACTTAGATTTTGACTTTGAGGGATGTGTTGAGTCACACAAATCAACATCAGGAAACCTTTTTATGATCGTCGGTTAAGCTGTGTCATGGAGGAGTGCCAAGCAGACCTTAATTGCCACTTCAACTATGGAGGCTGAGTTCGTCTCCTATTTTGAGGTTGCTTTACATGGTGTATGATTTAAGAGTTTCATTTTTAGGCTTAGAATTATGGATTCTATCTCTAAGCCATTGATAATGTATTGTGACAATTCAACGGTTGTTTTTATGGATAAAAACAACAAAAGTGGGAGTTGAAATAAAGACATTGACATTAAGTATTTAGCTATAAGGGAACATGTTAAAGAAAAGAAAGTTGTCATTGAGCACGTTGGCACTGAGTTCATGATCACTGATCCTTTGACTAAGGGCATGCACCTTAATTTAATTTGAGAGAATTCATCTGTGTAGGACCAAGAATAAACATAAGGTTTATTCATTAAGAAATTGTTGCCACATAAATTATAATAGAAATAAATACATAGTAATACATGGAAGATAATGCTTGTCATTAGACGACTTATCACCATGATTCATGTATCTATTACTTAATACAGATTATCAATGGCTTTTAAGGTGAAATATTAAAAAAATTAGAAGCAAGGACCCAGTGGGAGAATGTTGCTCTCATAGCGGCTGTTTGGTCCGTAACGGCCACTGATAATTTAGAAACCAACTAACCATCTCCCGTCGATTCCAATATTTATTGAAACCATCTACTGTTGATTAATTTCTTGTTAGGAGCTCTTGGAGTGGTCCATTACTCCCACTGTAGTTCTCTACCATGTTCTGTGGAAGACTTGACACATAGCCAACTAAAGCTTGATGGAAGCTTGGCTATAAATACCTCTGTTTGGTCCCCAAGCTCACTCACTCAACCCCTTCAGTCTTACACCATCAAATGAGAGTAAGTAGAGCTTGGAAGTGCCACATGGATGATGATGTCTCACGCAATTGCTCAAAATGGTGTAATTACAGACTTGTTTGCTAGTTGTCTTTTCATGTCACGCCTCGAAGTGTGGAAGCAAGCTCCATTGTTAAAATTCTTCATTCAATTCTCCATCCATCAGAATCCATTTCACCGTCTTCAGTCATCTTCCTTAGTGCTTTATGTTTACACAGGCCATCTGGTCTTGTCTTTTCATGTACATGTGGCTGCAAAGCTTGACTTTTGGGTTTCAGAAGTTGGAGCTGAATATCTCTACATTCAGGATCCTAGTTGAGAAAATCCAAAGAAGACTCACATTCTCCTTTCTGAAATCGTTGGAAATTTGTTAAATCGAGTGAGTGAAGAGTAGTTTTTGAAGCTTCTCTCTCCAAGGTCTTTATCTACCTCAACAATGCCTGGAAGATGTTGTAAATTTTTTGCTTCACTAAGGATTAAAAGTTGACCGTGTGAATCACCCAACTAGCTCATTTTCTACTTTGTCATGGCCAAGAGTTGATTTTGTATATTAAAGAAAATGCTATTAAATTTGTGATTTCCGTCAGACTAAAACCTGTGACTTCGAGACTTCTAGTTTTGATCGACCCAACAATGCAGGTAAACACATGAGAAAACAAAAGAAATGACTGCCGCAAGCATAGTAGAAAGTCTGGTTTTGGAGTGTGAGCAACATCAACGGCCGGAGGTATGATTTCTTGGGTGTTTAGGTTTCCTAATTCTTTTAAGTGTTTATTTCGCATTATAGAATCGTTATTCAACTATCAATTGTGACTCAATTTCTTCCACCACCTTTTTATAGCACAAAACTAATGTTGTGTTGTTCAAATCTAAGGTAGTTGTGTTATCTAGTGAAAAATATGCAAATCATTTTTACAAATTCAATATGCATTTGAGTTTGTATATTATTATATGCATTTGAGTTTGTATATTATTATTTTTAGTGTAGCTTTTATTATATTGAGACTCCCCAGTTGTTTATCTCGCATCTCTGTACTATCTAGATTTCTAATTTTAAGTTACCTTTACCTATCCCACAAAAATATTTTTTGATTTCAGTTCGTTTTTATCTATGTTGATTATATTTCGACGGGTCATTATTGATTTCAGTTCAGTGATTATGTATGTTATTATATTTTAACAGTTCAAAGTTTATCTATGTTATTATATTTTAACACGCACGCATTGTTCGAGGTACATTTTATTATTACTCAAGCTTTGCTCTGCTGCACAATCTGACTCCATCAAAACACTGATCCTTTCATTTCTACAATATTCAGCGTTTCGCGAAGGATTTCATATCTGTCTGATCTCACCCTCTATTATCACAATAAGAATAATGAACAAAAAAATCATCTTTCAAGATATCCTCATATGGGAAATTGTCATTTCAAATTGTTGGTACTCAAAACCCTCACGCATCTTACTCCAATGTTTTCCATCGTTTAAAACCTCGTTCACTAGGCAAGTCTCAAACCATAAGTTTGAAACCAGACCAAATGATGTCAGACTACGGCTCGGATTGCAGATACCCTCCCTAGGCTTTATTAAATTGTTTATATAAATGAAGTATGTATTTACAGGATTGAATATTTTCTTAGTTTTTATTAGTTTAAGTTTTGTTTTGTTTAACTCCATCTATTTTAATATATCGAGATTATTTATTCTTTTTTTCCACTATTTTTTTTCTCTCAGTTTCGTTTTGTTTAACCTCTACTATTTTATTATCGGTAGATGACATGCTCCCATAGTTTTGTTTTTTCCATTACATTTTCCATTAAATTATTATTATTATGTTTTTTAATAAGAAAAAATTTAACAAAAAAAATCATGAATTCTTTTATGGTCTTGAATATTGCAAGGTTATGGTCTTGAATATTGCAAGGTTATTTAACATGCATTTGAATATTGCAAGGTTATTATTACTTTATCAAAACTACTAATGTTACAATGCTTTTTTTAATTGTTAGAAATTATTCTTTTATTTTTAGGTTTTAAACTTGCACTCTAAATGACATAGTGGGTTGTGATTCATTTATTAATATTATAAAAGTGATTTCATGTTTATAATGTATATGAAATTGTATATTATCACCATATATTTTTGATGAAAGAATTAGTTTGAGTTAATGCTAAGTAATGTGAAGTGAAGTATGCATTTTTTATAAAAATTGTTAGAATGCATGTTTCTATTTTTAATTTTTTAAATTTGACTATAAATGACACAATGGGTTGTGATTCTCTTATTAATATTGTAAAATATTCATGTTTATGATGTATATAAAAATTTATCTTCTCACCATATATTTTTGTTGAAAGAATTAGTTTCACTTAATGCTATGTAATGTTAAGTGAAGTCACGTTTCAAAATCAGATTTAAGATTTAAGTTTTAGGCTTAGGGGGAAGAGAGGGAGGGAGCGATGGTGACATAGAGATAGAGAGAGAGGGGTGAATGGGTAAGAGGTGAATGAGAGAGAGAGTCTAAGAGAATGAGATATATTTAAGGGAGAGAGAGAGATTTGGGTGAGGGGAACGGGGAGAGAGAATGAGAGAGAAGAAGAGAGAGAGGGATTAATATTGAAAGAGTAAGAAAGGGAGAGAAGGAAGGAGTCAAAGAGACATAGAGAAAGGGAGAGAGAGAGGGAGGGTGGGCGTGGATATCAAGAGAGAGAGGGAGAGAGAGGGACATGGAGAATGAGAGGGAGTAAGAGTGAGAGGTAGAGGGAGAGGGAATGAGAGATAGGGAGAGCGAACGAGGAGGAGGGAGATAGAGAGGGAAAGAAAGATTGAAAGTGGGAGAGGGGAGAGAGAAAGAGGCAGTGAGAATGAGAGTGAGAGTGAGAGGAGGAGGGAGAGAGGGGAAGAGATTTAGAGAGAGAGAGATTGAGAAGGTTATAATGTTAGAGAGATTATGTGAGAGAGCCATTCTCAGAGTGAGAAAGAGAAATATTGGGAGACAGTGAGCGAGGGAGATATTAAGAGAGAGGGAGAGCAAGTGAGAGAAAGAAATTGAGATATAGTTGAATAGAGGCAGGGAAACAGAGAGAAGGAAAGGGGGGAAGGGAAGAGGAGGTAGAAAGGGACTTAGCAAGAGAGAGAGAGAGAGAGAGAGAGAGGGAGGGAGAGGGGGAAGAGAGAGAGAGTAGGACAAATAATGAAAGGGTGAGAGATTGACATAGAGAGAGAGAGAGAGACAATATCATAGAGAGAGTGCGAGAGACACAGTAATATTCATAGAGAAAAAGATTGAGAGACATTGTGAGAGAGAGAGAGATAGCATGAGTGAGATAGAGCAAGAGTTACAGAGAGTGAGAGAGCGTTCGTTGTTGAAATTTAACATTGGTTTCCGCATTTGTTTTTTGAACAGTTTTGTTGTGCTTTATTTCCACCTTAAATTTATAGAAAAGACAAGGTAATTGATTGTGGAGGTGAACTGACATAGATCTATCTTTACTTTAGATCTATCAAGTACTAAGAGGGATCAAATGTTTCAATGTAAAAACCTCTTTTGTCGGCGCAAAACTCAAAGAAAGGTTTGCAACTTGAAGGATCTTATCACTCTATCTACTTAATAGGTTTGAATTTAAGATGGATCTAGGATAGTTTTTATAGAAGATTCATTATAAGGAAAGTATGGATGTTTATCAAGAATGAATTGGTGTATTCTAACATCTATAATTAATTTATATAACTATGATAATGTTAAAGGTGTTGAATATAATTGTAAATAACATAAACACATATAAATAATATCAATAATCCTCATACATAGAATGTAATGGTCCTCATATTTTAAATATTCATGACTTTTGTATTGCACTAAATGATCAAAATTTTAGTTCAAATAAGAACTTAAACAATTAATAAAATATTTTATTTACCTAAAATTTATAAAAACGTTGAAAATGTAGATTTTAATTGTTTCGGAGAGGAGGCATAAAATAACAGGTTTTATTTGGTATTATTTATTTTGTAGTAATATAAATATATTTCAACACAAAATTCCTTGTTTAAAAAGAGAGTCATAATATAGTTTTTATGTCGATATTTTTACTAAACTAGATTTATGGCTAGCTTAAAACAACATAGTAACAATTAACTTTTAAGAGAGTGACAATTTAGTTTTTATGTCGATATTTTGACTACACTAGATTTATGGCTGGCTTAAAACAACATAACAACAATTAAATTTTATTTACGTCAAATAATCCCTACATTGCACAATCTAGGTTAAGATGCATGTTTTCCCCACTAGTCATCCCTCAACATTTTTATCAAATATAGATAGATATATGATTGGTATATTCTCTCCCTTTACAAGTTTTGTTGCTAACGGGTGGATATATTGTGACAACACATAATTAGTGGCCACTGAGTTCAAAGATCTATAGTTTCCCAGAGTCATAAAATTATGTTTTTCATTATTCCTCGTGGAATCAAGCATATTAGTAGACATGAAAGCACCAGTTAATAGGTTACTAGCACACCAAATAATTTTAATAACCTCTCTATATCTCAACAATGATCTTCTAAATTTCCAATGATGGTATGTTTTCTTTCTATCCATAGCTATATGAATATGAAATTGTACATATTAGTGTTACAATTCACGGAGTGAAGTCATCACATATGTAGTAAAGGCTAGACCAAAATATGTTTCACACAAAGACATAAACCGTCATAATACCTACACATCTCCCTTATACTAGGTTTTGGGGCATCATTCATACAATCAGTGTAGATTAGCCCAGCCCAACCTAATCTAGAATACACTATTCTAGCCTAGCTTAGCCTAGACTAGCGTTGCCTAGCTTAGCCTATTCTAGCCTAATCTAACCTAGCCTATCTACCCTTTCGTAGCCTAGCCTAGCCTAATCTAGCCTAATCTAGCATAGACTAACCTAACTTAGACTAGCGTAGCATAGCCTAATCTAATTTAATCTAGGCTAATCTAGCCTACCCCAATCTAGCCTAGCCGCTAGGCTGATCTAGCCTGGCCTAATCTAGCATAGCCTAGCCTATCCTAAACTAAAATAACTTTTCCGAGCCTAGCTTAACCTTAACTAGCTTATCCTAAATGAGCCTAGCCTAACCTATCCTAAACTAGATTATCTAATTTAGCCTAACACATGTTTAATCTAGCCTAAACTAGTTGAGCGTAACCTAACATAACCTAGCTTAGCCTAGCCTAACTTAAACTAGCCTAGGCTACCGTGGCCTAAACTAGATTACCCTAGCCTGTCTTAAGCTTAGCCTAGGCTAGGCTAGCCTAAACTAGCTTGGCTTTCTCTACCCTATCCTAAGCTAGCCTAGAATAGCCTAGGCTAGGCTAGCCTATCCCAGCCTTGCCTAAGGTAGTCTACTCTAGCCTACCCTACCCTAGCCTACCCGAAACTAGCCTAGCCTAGCCTAGCCTAAAATACAAATTGTTAAAAATATTCAAGTTTAAACATTTTAGATTACCTAGCCTAGCCTTCCCTGCTTGAGCCTAGCCTCGACAACCCTACCCTACCCTACCCTACCCTACCCTACCCTATCCTACCATAATCTAACCTAGCCTAGCCTAGCCTAGCCTAAAATAAAATTCTTAAAAATATTGAAGTTTAAACATTTCACATCACCTAGGGTAGCCTTCCCTACCCCAGCCTAGCCTAGACAACACTACCATGCCCTACCCTATCGTAGCCTAGCCTACCTACTGTAGCCTAGCCTAGCCTAACCTAACTTACCCTATAATAGCCTAACCTAGCCCACCCTACAATATCCTAGCCTAGACTAGCCTACCATAGCCTAGCATACCCTACCCTACCCTACACTAGCCTAGCCTAACATAACCTAGTCTAGCCTAACATACCCTAGCCTACACTAGCATAGCCTAGTCTAGCGTAGCCTAGCCTACACTGCCCTAGCCTAACCTACCCTACTCTAGCCTATCCTAGCTATACCCTAGCCTAGCCTAACCTACCCTACCCTAGCATAGCTAGGCCTACCTATCCTATCTTAGCCTACCCTAGCGTAGCCTACCCTAGCCTAGCGTACCCTAGCGTAGCCTACCCTAGCCTACCATACACTAAACTAGCCTTGCCTACCCTAGCCTACCCTAGATTACCCTAACCTAGCCTAACCTAACCTAGCCTACCCTATCCTAGCCTACCCTAGCCTATACTAGCCTATCCTACCCAATCCAAGCTTGCCCTAGCTATCCTACCATACGTTATGCTACCCTACACTACCATATTTGACCCTTTCCTACGCTACCCTACCTTACCCTACCTTAACCTAGCCTAACCTACCTTAGCCTACCCTACCCAACCCTAGCCTACCTAGCCTACCCTAGCCTAGCGCACCCTAACCTACCCTAGCCTACCCTAGCCTACCTAGCCTACCTAACCTGACCTACCCTACCTACCCTAGCATAACCTAGCCTTCCCTAGCATAACCTACCCAACCTAGCCTACCCTAGACAACCCTATCCTAAGCCTAGCTAGCCTGCCTAAGCTAAGCCTATCCCATCCTAGCCTAGCCTAGCTAACCTATCCTAACCTACCCTACACTACGCTACCCTAACCTAGTCTATGCTACACTAGCCTACCATACCCTAGACTACCCTAGCCTACCCTAGCCTAGCCTACCCTAACTTACTTTCGCCTAACCTACCTAACCTAGCTTAGCCTAGCCTTGCCTACAATACCCTGCCCTATCCTACCCTAGCTGAGGTTAGCCAAGCCTACACTACCGTGCCCTATCCTAACAATGCTTAGCCTACCCTACCGTACCGTACCCTACCATACCCTACCCTACCCTTGTCTAACCTATCCTACCATAACCTAGATTATCTTAGCCTAACCTATCCTAGCATATCATAACCTACCTAAACCTAGCCTAGCCTTGCATATCATACCCTACACAAGCTTAGCCTAGCTTGCCTACCCTACGCTACGCTACCCTACGCTACTAGTGTCTAGCCTGGCGTACCCTAGCCTACCCTAGCCTAACCTACCGTGGCCTACCCCACCCTACCCTAGCCTACCTAACTTACACTAGCTTAGCCTACCAAGCCTACTTAGCCTACCCTAGCCTACCCTAGCCTGACCTACCCTACCTAACATAGCATAAACTATCCTAGGCTAGCCTACCTAGCCTACCCTAGCATAACCTAGCCTACCTTAGCATACCCTATCCCATCCTAGCCTA
>APFE031501459.1:0-14071 GCA_000404065.3 Pinus taeda
AAGATAAACAAATTGTTGTAGCAATTCCTTATATTTATCCTTTCAAAGTTGGTTTAAGGAAGTTGGTCAAGAATTCTTGGAAAATTACACTATCATTAAACTCATCCATGGGCTTAAGGAAGATCCCAACCCTCCTAAGGAGTATATGTTGAAACTAGATACATTACAATATGAAAAAAACATTGAAAGAAACATTGTTCTAGTAAAGTATTATTCCTTAGAACAAAGAACCATAGAAGAATTTTATTGATCCGCTACATCAAGCCCTCTTGATTTCATAAAACATATGAATGAACTAAATACTCACTCTTTTGGGAGGGAATGGAAACTGACATCTATGCTTTTGTGGCCAAATGTGACACTTAAAGAAATAAAGGGAAGATAGACATGTGGGTTAACATTATTATGGGTTTAATAATGGAATATCTAAAGAAAAACAACATATGTGTAGTCATGGTAATAGTTAGTCTCTCTCTAAATATGTTCTTTCTTTACCATATCCATTCACTCTTCCTAGTTTCCCAAGTCTTTCTTGATTAGAATTAATTTACAAGAAATTTTCACTAATAAATTATTCTAGAAAGTGTTTAAACTATAAACTAGAGGGTACCAACTACAAATGAACACTATATACCACCAACAAACATATGGTGAAACTGAAGTGTTCAACAAGTTCCTAAAAAAACATCTAAGATGTTTTGCCTTTAAAAAACACAGTAATGGATATGATGACTTAGCCTCTTAAAATGGTGTGAAAATGTGTTTAAATTTTTTATCCAAATTAAATTTTATATTGATTTTTAAAATAACCTTTTAAATAATATAACACTCATATTTTGTTAGAAATTTATTACAAAATTAAATTATTTTTTACACTTTTCCTATTTCAATTTTAGTTAATTACATAAGTGCATAAGAATAAACTGAAAAATAACAAAATTACTTGTGATAAAAACGAATTTAAATAAGAGACTAGAGGAATGTTCGGCTTTCCCATATTAGAAATCAATGGCACTATCAAGAATGTTTGGAAAATGTCATTATCTGTAATATTCCATTTTTTTATCTGTCAAAATGGACGGAATTTGTCTATGGTGTTTAGAGAGTCCAGGGAAAATAATAAAATAGGGTCTTTACAGAGTCCATCAACTATAATAGGGGATAAGAGCTAAGAATTTAGATGATTCAGGTTTATCTATCTTGTTGTGTTTTACTTGAGAACTTGGGATGATGAGTTCTAGTTTGATCACAAGGACGAAAACCCGTGCGTGTTATATTTAACGTGGTATTTTCCCATGCTACCAATCCATGGTATTTACCTTAACTTCTCGAGGGAAAATAATAAAATAGGGTCTTTAAATATTCCATCAAGCCTATAATAGAGGATAGAAGCTAAGCATTTATATGATTCAGTTTATCTATCTTGTTGTGTTTTTCTTTAGAACTTGGGATGACTACTTCTAGTTTGATCCCACAGACGAAAACCTGTGGGTGTTATTGTTTCTGGTAGATCCATCCAGGGTCCACGATTGTACTTTAGTGCATTTTTCTTCTCTTTTGATAAGGAGTAGTGTATGCCATTGCATGTTTTGATTTCAATTTTTTTTAACTAGAACACCTAGACGTACCAAATCAATTGATTATTTCATTGTTTAGGATATTACACTATCATTAAGCTCATCATGAGCTTTAAGAAAATCCCAACGCTCCTAAAAAATATACACTAAAAGTAGATACATTATAATATGGAAAACACATTGTTCTAGTAAAGTATGATTCCTTGAAACAAAGAATTATAGAAGAATTTTATTCATCTCCTATGAAGCCATTCTTGAATTCATGAAACATATGAATGAAATAAATGCTCACTCTTTTGGGAGGGAATGGAAACTAACATCTAGGATTTGTGGCCAGAAAATACACCCAAGGAAATAAAAGGAAAATACACGCGTGTCAAAATCATTATCGATTTAATACTAGAATATCTAAGACCAAGTAAGAAATATGTAATTATGTTGATAATTTATCTCTCTCCAAATATGTTTTTTCTTTCGCTATCACATCCATTTACCCTTTCTCATTCCAAATGTTGATAATTGATCTCTTTCCAAATGGTTATCATTTGCTTTCTATGTGAACTACGCTGAGTTTTTCCCCTTTTTAACTTGCTCCCTTTTGGTGTCTGCATGCAAATGTATACTTATCCCTCAGTTGGCAATGCAATTAACTTTTCAATCTTGTGTGTCAAATATAGGTCCAATCATGAGTTTTTGCCGAACTTTATATGATGTTTTCCCTATGCATTATGACTAAAAACCCTCGAGGTCGCAGGGCCTTGGGCTTATACTATCTAGCATTCATTAAAAGGCCCAATCATGATGGCCATGAGTTGATCCCGAGAAACTCATAGCTATGAAATATTGGCCCCATCCCAAAACCCTAATAAGTTCCATGAATCCTTATGAATGGTAGGGTACTACATGAAGATTTTGAAAATAATGGAATACTTGTTTATCCCTTGACCATGGTACCCAATAAAACTGCTTTTGTTTGGAATCAGGTCGCTAAAATATCCTTCTCACGTTTAAAATATACCATGTGACCAATCCCAATATTACCTGTACCAAATTTTACTATGAATTTTTTCTTCAAATGTGGTGCCTCTTGTAGTGGATATAGGGTAGTACTCATACAAGAATGGAACCCTTTGGAATTCACTTTGAAGTAATTTCATGACCCCAATTTGCATAAATTCACACATGAAAAATAAATGATTATCATCATGAAAATTAAAACACTTGGCATGGATACCTTATTGGGCGAAGCTCCCAGATTAAGACTAAATATCATAGTCTGAAGTTCTTGAATTAAGGTTATCTTCACTAAAATAATATTAGGGGGCCACCAAGCTACTAGTGTATGAATATGAGGTTATTTATAATAAAGATAAACAAAACGTTGTAACAATTCCTTATATTTATCCTTTCAAAGTTGGTTTAAGGAAGTTGGTCAAGAATTCTTGGAAAATTACACTATCATTAAACTCATCCATGGGCTTAAGGAAGATCCCAACCCTCCTAAGGAGTATATGTTGAAACTAGATACATTACAATATGAAAAAAAACATTGAAACAAACATTGTTCTAGTAAAGTATTATTCTTTAGAACAAAGAATCATAGAAGAATTTTATTTATCCGCTACATCAAGCCACTCTTGATTTCATAAAACATGTGAATGAACTAAATTATCACTCTTTCGGGAGGGAATGGAAATTGACATCTAGGATTTTGTGGCCAAATGTGACACTTGTTAAGCAAATAAAGGGAAGATAGACATGTGGGTTAACATTATTATGGATTTAATAATGGAATATCTAAAGTAAAACAACATATATGTAGTCATGGTGATAGTTAGTCTCTCTCTAAATATGTTCTTTCTTTACCATATCCATTCACTCTTCCTAGTTTCCCAAGTCTTTCTCGATTAGAATTAAGTTACAAGAACTAGAGGGTACGAACTACAAATTAACACTATATACCACCAATAAACATATGGTGAAACTGAACTGTTCAAAAAGTTCCTAAAAAACCATCTAAGATGTTTTGCCTTTAAAAAACATAGTAATGGATATGATGACTTAGCCTCTTAAAATGGTGTGAAAATGTGTTTAAATTTTTTATCCAAATTAAATTTTATATTGATTTTTAAAATAACCTTTTAAATAATGTAATACTCATATTTTGTTAGAAATTTATTACAAAATTAAATTATTTTTCACACTTTTCCCATTTCAATTTCAGTTAATTGCATAAATGCATAAAAATAAATTGAAAAATAACAAAATTACTTGTGATAAAAATGAATTTAAATAAGAGACTAGAGGAATGCTGGTCTTTTCCATATTAGAAACGAATGGCCCTATCAAGAATGTTGATCAAGAATGTTTGGAAAATGTCACTATCTATAATATTACCTTTTTTGATCTGTCAAAATGGACGGAATCTGTCGATTGTGTTTAGAGAGTCCAGGGAAAATAATAAAATAGGGTCTTTACAGAGTCCATCAATTATAATAGGGGATAAAATCTAAGCATTTAGATGATTCGAGTTTATCTATCTTGTTGTTTTTTCCTTGAGAACTTGGGATGATGAGTTCTAGTTTGATCTTAGGGACAAAAGCCTGCGGGTGTTATATTTACCGTGGTATTTTCTCATGGTACCAGCCCATGGTATTTAACTTAAGTTTTCGAGGGAAAATAATAAAATAGGGTCTTTAAATATTCCATCAATCCTATAATAGAGGATACAAGCTAAGCATTTATATGATTCGATTTATCTATCTTGTGTTTTTCTTTAGAACTTGGGATGACTACTTCTAGTTTGATCCCAAGGACGAAAACCCATGGGTGTTATTTTTCCTGGTAGATCCAACGAGGGTCCACAATTGTACTTCAGTGCATTTCTCTTAAGGAGTACTGCATGCCATTACAGGTTTCGATTGCAATTTCTTTTAACTAGAACACCTAGATGTACCAAATCGGTTGATTATTTTGTTGTTCAGGATATTACACTATCGTTACACTCATCATGAGCTTTAGGAAAATCCCAACCCTCCTAAAAAATATACACGAAAACTACATACATTATAATATGAAAAACACATTGTTCTACTAAAGTATTATTCCTTGATACAAAGAATTATAGAAGAATTTTATTCATCTATTGTGAAGCCATTCTTGAATTCATCAAACATATGAATGAAATAAATGCTCACTCTTTTGGGAGGGAATGGAAACTAACATCTAGGATTTGTGGCCAGAAATGACACCCAAGGAAATAAAGGGAAAATACACATGTGTGTCAACATCATTATCGATTTAATATTAAATATCTAAGATCAAGTAACAAATATGTAATTATGCTGATTATTGATCTCTTTCCAAATATGATTTTTCTTTCCCTATCACATCCATTTACCCTTTCTCATTCCAAATGTTGAAAATTAATCTCTTTCCAAATGGTTGTCATTTGCTTTCTCTGTGAACTACACTGAGTTTTTCCCCTTTTTAACTTGCTCCCTTTTGGTGTCTACATGCAAATGTATACCTATCCCTTAGTTGGCGATGAAATTAATTTTTCAATCTTGTGTGTCAAATATAGGTTCGGTCATGAGTTTTTGCTTAACTTTTTATGATGTTTTCCCTGTGCATTATGACTAAAAACCCTCGAGGCCTCAGGGCCTTGGGCTTATACTATCTGACATTAATTAAAAGGCCCAATCATGAGGGCCATGAGTCGATCCTAGGAAACTCATAGCTATGAAATATTGGCCCCATCCCAAAACCCTAATAAGTTCCATGAATCCTTATGAATGGTAGGGTACTACATGAAATTTTTGAAAATAATGGAATACTTGTTTATCCCTTAACCATGGCACCCAATAAAACTGCTTTTGTTTGGATTGAGGTCTTAGATAGAGGAGGAATGACTTGTTACAGAGTTTTGTGAACCCAACATTTTGGATTGCCAAGTGAGTCCATCATCAGGAGATGCTACAATAGATATTCTTCAACCTTAATGATGTATCCATGAGACATGAATAAGGTATATATATATATAGGTTGTTAAGGAATGATGTGAGAAATTAGGTTGGCCATTTTTTTTTTTATTTTAATTTTTTTTTTTTATTTTTTTATTTTTTTTAATTATATTAATTATTATTATTATTATTTATTTATTTATTTTTACTTCAAATATCCTATATATTATTTCTATTACTATTACTATTATATTATTAATTAATTAATTATTTTTTATTTTTGATTTTTTATATGTTAAATGGCTATTATTAGTTCGATAGGTGGATTAATTAATTAATTTATTAAATAGGTTAAAGGGATAAATAGATTAATTAATTAATTGTTTTTTTTTGGTTTAATTATTATGTTTTATTTAAATATAAAATTAATTTTTTGAATACTAATTTGCTTAATTTATTAATGTGTTTACAATTAATTAATTAATTAATTACTTATTTATTTAATTGTTTTATTTATTTATTATTGTTATTAATGATTAATTAATTAATTATTTTATTTTCTTTATTATTATTGTCATTATTATTATTATTTATGAAAGAGTTGATTAAATAATTTTATTTATTATTATTATTATTAATTAATTAATTAATTATATTTATTTTTTATATGTAACTATTAATTAATTTGATTATTAAATAATTAATTGATGAGATATAAATTAATTACTTATTTTATATTTATTATTTAATTATTATTATTTTATTACATGTATATAAAAATTATCAATCACTTAACTACTATATTTGATTTAATGATTAAAAATTAACCTAATTTTAATATTTACTAATATTTGTTTTCTTATCAATTAAAGTATATATATTTGGTTAGTTGGTTTTATTTAGTTGATTTTATTTATTGAATAAATTAATTTAATTAAATAATTAATCTTATAGGATTGGTGAGATATTTTTATAGTATTATCTATAATTCTTAGGGTTAATTTTTAATTGTTTAAAATTACAACTATATGTATTTTATTAGTTGTATTTTAATGTTATCAAGTTTTATGAGAAGTAATCTATTACTGATTTATGTTTAAATTAGTCCAATGATTTAATGTTTAAGGACTATGATTAAGGTAAAAAAAAATACTGATTTTTAAGAGAGGAGGGAAGTAAGAGCTGATTATTGCTTTTTTTTAAAGATTTTAAGTAAAGGTTTCCAGGTGTTACTTAGTTTTAATCCATCATCCCGGTTAATGTTGTTTTTCCTTTTTTCTATTTCAATGGCTTCTTTAATTTTCCTTTTTAGATAGTGTTCTTCGTTTTTAACAAGTTTGGCTTCTTCCATGCATATGTAATGAGAGGAAGAGTGAACATGTTCTGCTAAGGCTGATTTAGAAATTCTTTCCCTTCTTAAGTCAGCAGTGTGTTATTTAATTCTAATATTAAGAAACCTACTTGTTTCACCTATGTATTCCTTACCACAAGAGCAAGGAATCACATAAACACCTTTATGAAGGTTAGGGTTTATGGGATCTTTAACTGAGTTGAATAATTGTCTGATGGTGTTGGCAGGGGTGAATGCTACATTAATGTTATGTTTATTGAGAACTTTAGTAATTTTATCCGTGGTACCTTTTATGTATTGAAGGGAGACCTTGGGAGTTGATAAATTTTGATCATTAATATTATTGTTATTTTTCTTTAGGGATAGTTGCATGGATTTCTTGATGGTATTTCTATTATAGCCATTTAGCTCAAACACTTTGTGAAGATGGTTGAGTTCATTATTTAAATGGTCAAGATCAGATATTCTAACGAACCTAGTGGTTAAGGTCCTAATGATGCCTATCTTCTGTTTAGGGTGGTGATGGGAATTTGCATGTAGATATCTTTCTGAATGAGTTTTCTTTCTATAGACCTGGAAACCAAGAGACCCTTCTCTTTTAGTTAGAAGGACATCAAGAAAGGGAAGTTGGTTGTTGTTTTCAATTTCGATGGTGAATTTTATATGGTCAGAGAGGCTATTTAAGTGATTGAGGAAGAGGTCAAGTTTTTCTCATATTTAAAATATACCATGTGAGCAATCCCAATATTAGTTGTACCATATTTTACTATGAATTTTTTCTTCAAATGTGGTGCCTCTCGTAGTGGATATAGGGTAGTACTCATACAAGAATGGAACACTTTAGAATTCACTTTTAAGTAATTTCATGAACCCAATTTGCATAAATTCATACATGAAAAATAAATGATTATCATCATGAAAATTGTAAACACTTGGCATGGATACCTTATTGGGTGATGCTTCCAGATTAAGACTAACTATCATAGTCTGAAGTTCTTGAATTAAGGTTATCTTCACCAAAATAATATTAGGGGGCCACCAAGCTACTAGTGTATGAATATGAGGTTATTTATAATAAAGATAAATAAAATGTTGTAGCAGTTCCTTATATTTATCCTTTCAAAGTTGGTTGAAGGAAGTTGGTCAAGAATTCTCGGAAAATTACACTATGATTAAACTCATCCATGGGCTTTAGGAAGATCCCAACCCTCCCAAGGAGTATAGGTTGAAACTAGATACATTACAATATGAAAGAAACATTGTTCTAGTAAAGTATTATTCCTTAGAACAAAGAATCATAGAAGAATTTTATTGATCCGCTACATCAAGCCACACTTGATTTCATAAAACATATGAATGAACTAAATACTCACTCTTTTGGGAGGGAATGAAAACTAACATCTAGGATTTTGTGGCCAAATGTGACACTTGTTAAAGAAATAAAGGGAATATAGACATGTGGGTTAACATTATTATGGATTTAATAATGAAATATCTAAAGCAAAACAACATATATGTAGCTGTGGTGATAGTTAGTCTCTCTCTAAATATGTTCTTTCTTTACCATATGCATTCACTCTTCCTAGTTTCCCAATTCTTTCTTGATTAGAATTAAGTTACAAGAAATTTTCACTAATAAATTATTCTAGAAAGTGTTTAAACTATAAACTAGAGGGTACCAACTACAAATGAACACTATATACCACCAATAAACATATGGTGAAATTGAAGTGTTCAACAAGTTCCTAAAAAACCATCTAAGATGTTTTGCCTTTAAAAAACACAGTAATCGATATGATGGCTTGGCCTCTTAAAATGGTGAGAAAATGTGTTTAAATGTTTTATCCAAATTCAATTTTTAATTGATTTTTACAATAATGTTTTAAATAATATAATATTCATATTTCATTAGAATTTATTACAAAATTAAATTATTTTTAACACTTTTCCTATTTCAATTTCAGTTACTTACATAAGTGCATAAAAATAAATGGAAAAATAACAAAATTACTTGTGATAAAAACGAAATTAAATAGGAGAGTGACGGAATGTTGAGCTTTCCCATATTAGAAATGAATGGCACTATCGAGAATGTTTGGAAAATGTCACTATCTGTAATATTTGTTTTTTTATCTAGTCAAATTGGACGTAATCTATCCATGGTATTTAGAGAGTCCAAAGAAAATAATAAAATAGGGTCTTTAGAGAGTCCATCGAGCCTATAATAGGGGATAGAAGCTAAACATTTAGATGATTCTGGTTTATCTATCTTCTTGTGTTTTTCTTGAGAACTTGGGATGACGAGGTCTAGTTTGATCCCACAGACGAAAACATGTGGGTGTTATCTTGTCTGGT
The DNA here is from genome assembly GCA_000404065.3 of Pinus taeda. Lineage (NCBI taxonomy): Eukaryota > Viridiplantae > Streptophyta > Pinopsida > Pinales > Pinaceae > Pinus > Pinus taeda. The sequence continues at coordinate 9,246 of APFE031501459.1, forward strand.
GCTCTCTCGTATTAGAAACAAATGGCACTGTCAAGAATGCTGGTCAAAATGGGCAGAATATGTCCGTGGTATTTTCCCATGGTATCAGCCCATGGTATTTACCTTCAGTTTCGAGGGAAAATAATAAAATAGGGTCTTTAGAGAGTCCATCAAGCCTATAATAGGGGATAGAATCTAAGCATTTAGATGATTCGATTTATCTATCTTGTTGTGTTTTTCTTTAGAACTTGGGATGACTAGTTCTAGTTTGATCATAGGGACGAAAACCCGTGGGTCTTATTTTGTTTGGTAGATCCATCCGGATCCATGATTGTACTTCAGTGCATTTGTCTTCTCTTTTGATAAGGAGTAGTGCATGCCATTACAGATTTTGATTGCAATTGTTTTTAATTAGAACACCTAAATGTGCCAAATCTCTTTTGATAAGGAGTAGTGCATGCCATTACAGGTTTTGATTGCAATTGGTTTTAACTAGAACACCTAAATGTGTCAAATTGGTTGATTATTTTGTTGTTCGGGATATTACATTATCATTAAACTCATCATGAGCTTTAGAAAGATCTCAGAAATCACTAAAATTAGACACATTATAATATGAAAAACACATTGTTCTAGTAAAGTATTATTCCTTGAAATAAAGAATTATAGAAGAATTTGATTCATCCGGTGTCAAGCCATTCTTGATTTCATGAAACATATGAATGAAATAAATGCTCACTCTTTTGAGAGGGAATGGAAACTAACATCCAGGATTTTGTGGCCATATATGACAATTGCCAAGGAAATAAAGGGAAAATACACATGTGGGTCAACATCATTATCGATTTAATACTATAATATCTAAGGTAAAGTAACAAATATGTAATATTTATGGTAAAGTAACAAATATGTAATTATGGTGATAATTGATCTCTCTCCAAATATGCTTTTTCTTTCCCTATCTCCTCCGTTTGCCCTTTTTTAATCAGTATTTCTTGATTAGAATTTTAAGTTTGCCCTTTTTTAATAAGTATTTCTTGATTGGAATTTTAAGTTACGTGGAATAACCACTTTAATTTCTTTTTTATGGGGACACTATTTTCACTACTAAGTTGTTGTAGGAGCTATTTAAATTATAAGGTACCCAATTACAAATGAGCACTATATATCACCAGTAAACAAATATTCGAATTGTTTAACAAGTTCCTAGAAAACCATCTGAAATGCTTTTCTTTTAAAAATCACACAAATAGATATGACCGCTTAGCCTGCTAAAATATTGAAAAAATATATTTAAATATTTATATTAAATTACAATTTTTTATGTTTTATTTTTTAACACTTTTCTCATTCAAATTTCAATTAATTAAAAACACCATAGGTGCTTAAAAACAAATGGAAATTTAACAAAATAAGTTCCCATAAATACGAAATAAATGAGAGAAGGTGGGAATTTTGGGCTCTCCGTATTAGAAACGAAATGAAATGATATGCAAATGAAATGGAACTATTCACAATGGTCTCCATACATTGAAATTAAATATCATTATTATACTAAATCTGACCATGGAAACAAACTCACGGAGAGAAAATTCACTAAGAGTTGACGTACATGCACCCTTTTTAAGCCAAGGCTAATATCGTTTCTCATGAAAATTGTCATTTCTCCTTACAATGCCCTTGAAAACCTAATTCCTTTCATAAACATGGGTGATCTTCCAATGAGAATGGACGTTCTTTCTTAGCTTCCTTCCCGGCTCTCTCGCACAAGCACGCTCCTCTCTGCGACCCGAGCTTGCCTTACCTACCTCGAATTTCTGCCTGAAGAAATTTTCTGGACTCTTAGACCTCCCTACCACCTTGATACAATCCTTTCTAGCCTTCCTATCCTTAGCCCTGAGCCCACTTCGCCCCTCCCTATTATCTGCTAAGCCCTCCATCCTTTCTAGCCTCGAAGCAAAGCTACCAAGTCACTCCCTCTTGCTACTACAACTTTGTTTGCACAACATAACCATTGCGTGAGGTCTCTTCTTCTCTCCCTGACCCAAGTTCCTTTCCCCTCCCTTCATACTGAAATTTTCTTTGCAAATTATAGAGAAGAGACAGTAAACATACCGAAGTTTACTCTTCCTGCTTGCTGGATGCGTGTCTGGCTTGCCTGTCACTCTCCTTCCCCTTCTCCATTGCAATATATCTATCCTTCTTTCCTTACCCCCACTTACATACTTTGTCGCACTTGCTTGCCGTCCCATCCTCCTTACGCCGCCGTCCTTACCACCTCTCCTCTTCCCAACATTCCTCACGCCACTTCTCCCATCTGACATCCCTCTTGGTATGCAGGACCTCTCCATGTTCTGCACTGTAATCATGTGAGATGCAGTAAGAAGTACTCATGCCTCCTTGCTTCTGATAGTGTCATTATTATTGTTTACCCACTCCGTCACTCCGATCGGGGGAAGTTTGATTATTAATTTTATTTTTTATTTAACTTATTATTTTTATGTAATTTCATTGAGTCAAAACTTTTTAATTAATATATTTTTTAATTAATTTTAATGTAATTTGACCAAGTCAAAATGTATAGATAACACAACACAACATGACATTACAACATCTCTTCCATAGTGGCCTCTAGAGTGTTCAATGCAAAAGTGTTATAAAATTAAATTTAAAAAAAAAATATAGAATATTTTGATTATGAAATGAAAGATGGTTTAACCATGGTATTGTAACAAAGCTCATTCACAACTTAATAATACCTATGATAAAATGGAGGTAAATATCCATGGTTAAAAATATTGTTATATTGTGAGTATTAAGTTTCTATATGTTTATTAATGAAAATTAAATATAGTTACAAAAATATTATTTAACTTATATGGTAAATTATTATTTTAACTTAAAATGGATACTAATTATTAGCTACTATATATATAGTATATACATTATATGATAGGGGTTAAATATTAATTATATATATATATATTTATTATATATATATATATTATATAATATATAATATATATAATTATATAGTTTATATTATATTTTAGATTGATTAAGAAAAGTTATAAAATTAAATTCAAATAAAGTATTTATAAATATTTTGATTGTAAAATGAGAGATGGTTTTTGGGCATGTTGTATTGATGAGCCATGGTAACCCATAGTATTGTAATAAAGTTTATTTACAAGTTAATAAGTGGGTGTGAATATCCATGATTAAAAATAATTTTATATTGTAAGCTTATTGTAAGTATTAAAGTTTTTACCTGCATATTGACTAAATTTAAATATGGTTACAAAACCATTATTTTAATTTGTAAGGTAAAATATCTTAACTTATAACAAACTGAATTTTATTAATTTATTACAATTAATTTTTTGTAGAAACTACAACATCTCTCCATATTTCCCTCTATATTACTTTTAATTTTTTATTACTAAATTTTTACAAATCTTTTACATATTATAAATTGAACAATATTTAAAAATGTTTACTTTCTTACATTACATCTATATATCTCTCCTATATATAGTTGTAGAGCACCTCTAGGCACAATAATAAAATAAATTAAATTAAAATTATTATTATTATTATTATTATTATTATACATACAAACTAGAATATTTTCATTTATTTATTTATGAAAATTGTGGTTGAGACATAAAGGGATTACATTCTATAGGTTTGAAAACAAAAGTAACTAGAATTTTTTAATTGATACATTAAAGCTTGATGGTTAAGCCCACCAAGGGAAATAAAATTACAAAGTGATGTCAATCAGTAGTCAAAGAAGGCATTGCAATCAGGAGAATTTGAGAAGGGCACCTATGACATTTAGGTTTTGCAAAAAGGAGGTAGAGCATGGAAAATTTACTTACCATTTTGACAAGGGGACTAGTTTAGAGTTGGAAGAGAATCATCCTTAAATAGTTGATGGGACAGTACGATAACTCGAGAGAAGGGTGTTTGTTGGTTTGTCTCATGCTATAAAAGAGGGGGGATCAAGTCTATAAAAGAGGGGTATCAAGTCAATCAAATGCACTTGCAGACAAAGGAGGAGTTGTTCGTCAACAGCTTGAGCAGGACACCCTCAAGAAGGTCAACTCGTTTATTTAAGTGCAAATGTGCTATCATCCATAGCTCTTCCAAATCAACCATTAGCTATGTAGGAGCATACAATTCAAAGCGAAACTCATGTATGGAGTCTGCACGAGAGTGCAGTTGGGCATGAGTCTGGCATAGTTTGTTGTAGTCCATTGTGCAAGCGAACAATCTTGACGAAACATGGGAATTCAAGGGATCTAAAGATAAAGAGAGAAGAACCAATTGAAGGGAAGTGTTTATTGTTGGGCTGCCAACCTGCATGGCAATGGAACATGGACGAGGAGTGAAAGTGGAATATATATGACCTACATAGCATAAAAGAGAAAGAAGCAAAAGCATTTTCATGAGGGGAGACTGCAATGCCATGAGAGTGGAGTTAGAGGAGAGGGATGGCTGGATGTTCCTTTTGTATGGATTTATGAATTTATATCACTTTTTGAGAGAGAGATGTGGAGAGACTCTTGTGATTGGCGTAGTTATAGAATTAGAATGAGGCCACATTGACTCATTATAACTATAAGCCTTTTTTGCCCCAAGTTATATTGCTTTGTTGGCTTGGGAATTTTCCACATAGTTGTTGGCTAATATAGTTATAAGTCCCTTTTACCCCAATTTGTATTACCACATTGGCTTGGGAATTTACCACATAGTTATTAGTTCTTTAGATGTGGAACCAATCTTTTTGACACTCCATTATGGATGATAAAGCTAGTATTCTAGATAAGATAGCTTCTAGA
>APFE031501472.1:0-16212 GCA_000404065.3 Pinus taeda
GATAATTCAGCTGGACATAGCAAAGGCCTATGATAAACTTAGCTAGTCATATATAAGAGCAGTTCTCAAAGCATATGGCTTTGATTACAATTGGATTAAGTGGGTCATGGCACTAGTTACCACTGCCAGCTATTCAATTCTTCTCAATGGCTCTCCCTCCAGAACCTTCAAGCCTACTAGAGGTCTCAGACAAGGTTATCCTCTTTCTACTTTCCTTTTCATTCTAATGATGGAAGGGTTAGGGAGAGCAATCAGCGCTGCCAAGGAGGAAGGGAGAATTCAGGGCCTGCGACTCACTCAAGGTGGGGACTCAGTAACACATCAACAATTTGTGGATGATACTATGCTTCAAGGCACACCCACAATCAAGGAAGCTAGAGCATTTAAGAAGATTCTGAGTGAGTTTGCCATGGCAGCGGGCACAGAGGTAAGTCTCACTAAATCAAAGATTTTCTTTTTCAACACTTATATTTCGATTCAAAGAAATATTTCCAGAATTCAGGGCTTTCAAAGAGAGTCATTGCCCTCAAAATACCTGGGAGTTCCCCTCACAGCCAAACCATTACACAAGTAAATTTGGGAGCCTATTCTAAATAAGCTAAAAGATAAGATTAGCAAATGGACAAATAGAGCCCTAAATCTAGCATGGAGGCTAATTCTAACTAAGGCTATCCTCCAAACCATCCTTATCTATAGGCTATCAACTATTCCGGCACCAACTGGAGTAATTATTAAAATAAGAAACACTCAGAGAGATTTCCTCTGGGGGAAAGGTGAAGAAAAGAAGAAATGGGCCTTAGTGGCATGGGATAAGGTTTGCAAACCAAAATGCCATGGAGGCTTAGGGCTTCATGACCCAGGAATTCTTAACAGAGTTCTAGGAGCCAAAGTCTAGTGGAGATGGCTAAAGGAAATACAAGCCCCCTGGGCTAAACTATGGAAGCAAAAGTATGCAAGTGATTGACAGGAGAAGAACCTTCTTGCTATCTTCACCCTAAATTTTATAAGAATGACAGGACAAGTAAAGGGTTCACCAATTTGGAATAGAGCATGGGAGAGTAAGGCCCTAGTCCAAAAACATAGTTTCTGGGAGATCAAAAATGGAAATCTAGCATAGTTTTGGGAGGATAATTAGTAGCAGGAGGATAAGCTCCGTAGTGAAGAATTAGCAGCCATTCACACAAGTACCATCACCAAAGGATTAAGAAGGGTAAGTGATTATTGGGATCAATCAAGTAACAACCGGAAATGGCGAATATGGAAACTTCCAGATTACAGTGAAATGGACATGATGAAGACCCAAGCTATAGCCTTTAATGGTCTTTTGGAAAAGAGACAAATGTTAACCTCAACCTTAGATGATCAATTAAGATGGGAAAGAATAAGGCAGGTCATTTCACCCTTAAGGAAGCCAAAAGAATAAACACAGGGCTCAACTTTCCAAACACTGATAAGACATGGAAAGAACTATGGGATAATCCTCATTGGATGAAAGTCAAACTATTCAAGTGGTTGGTGCAACAGGGCAAGATTCTGACACGGGACAGCCTAAGGAAAAGAGGCTTTGTTGGCCCCTCAAGATGTCATCTGTGTGGTCAATAGGAAGAAACCACTAATCACCTCCTGAATAGATGCTCATTCAATACAACACTTTGGAACTGGGTTGGAGATGTCTTCGAGTAGACAGACATACATGTAAATGACATCATTGCTACACTGAAGAACTGGCGGAAACATTTCTTGGATAATGAGACAATAAACTCCGCCTGGGTGTTGATCCCAGGGTTCGTAATCTGGAATTTTTGGAAGGAACGCAATAACAAGATTTTCAAAGATAAGACGAGCCCAGTGAGCAGCATCCTTAAGCTAATCCTTAAGCAACTCAAGGAGACTGTTCACATCCTGGGGGTGTTTCTTCAGGAAAACCCATAGGACACAGAGAGGCCAGAATCTTGGAAAAGTTGGAGCTTCAGGTTTATCCCCCTCAGTGTCCTCTGCAGATCAATAGGAATACCTCAGAAGGAAAGACTCTCTAACAGCCCCCTTCTCAAGGTTTTTTAAAATTTAACATAGATGGAGCCTCTAAAGGAAATCTTGGAGAAGCAGGCTATGGAGGGGTCCTGAGAGATGAGGAGGGAAACATACAGGTCATTTTCAATAGTTATCTAGGGAAGGCAACCAACAATATGGTTGAGCTCACAGTGATGGAGATTTTCTTGGAAATATTGTTCAAGCACAACATTCATAATGTCATCATTGAGGCTAACTCGGAATTAGTAATTAATTCGGTCAAACAGATTAGCACTGGAGCAGCTCCAAAGAAAATCTCACGTCATTGGTGGCTTCTGCAAGTCTACCAAAGAATTCAATCACACCTAAGAATTCTAAAAACTCTCAAGTTTGTGCATGTTCGCAGGGAAGCCAATAAAGTGGGGGACTGGCTAGCCAATGAAGGGGTTCGAAGCAAGCTTACTGATAAGTGTTGCTAGTGGGAGGAGGTAACAGATGACAGAGTGAGAAATGAATTCTCATCTCGGGCACTCATAGACAGACAACAATATCGGAACAGATCAAGAGACACCATTTCACTTTATGCAAATGAGGAATAAGTTCACTTTAGATAGATTCTCAGTGGAGGAGCACTTTAGGATTGCTAAGGATTTCAACTCAGTCTATACTAGCCTAGGTCCTATTGAAAGTCTGGACTAAGGAAGTCATAGGGCCAGAAGCTCTCTGCAAAAAAGGACAAGTTCCCAAAAAATAGGCTACCATGAAGATCGACAAAAGGTGACCCTTCAGGGCACGGCTTCCTCGGGCAGAACTTTGGGGACCAGGAGAGTAGCGAACCGGAGTCATAAACTGCCAAGGATTTACCACTTGCATCGGACGCCCTTTGACCAAGAAACGGTATTCATGGATTGCATGCGATGCCACTCAGCAATCAATGCGTGGCCGGGGAAGAAGAATGTATACCGCCCTCATCACGCGATATTCCTCATGCATATGAAATGTGCGATATTGCTTAGGGCCGTAGGATCAAGAGGGGGAAGATCAATGACCACAGATGGTCATGCAAGTTTGTGGGACCAAAAGATCAAAATGACTAACGGTTTACCACCTTTATCAGGCACCCTTAAACCCATTGGTGGTTTTAAGGAAAAGCTAGCAATGTCTTTCAGAGTGCAACACGTGGTGCGGACCGAGGAAGGAATACCACCCTCATTGCGCGGTATACATCTTGCTTCTAAGTTGTGTGATATGTATACCAACCATCGGATTAGAAGGGGAAGATCGATGACCATAATTGGTCGAACAGTTTAGGGGGTTCTCATGGGCCACTGCTCCGCGCGTTTTTTTTATGGACTATCTAGTTTTAGAGCACATTGTTTATTTCTCCCTCTTCCTTGTGGGGGTTTGTGCTTTTGAGCGCTTGTTGTAACCTATGTAATTTATTTTCCTTTTTAAGTCAATAGAAGGACCGTCTCTTGCTTAAGCAAAAAAAAGATAATTGAAATTTAAAAAAATATATATAATAGAGGAAAATGAACTTTTGTCAAATTTATTGAAAACATTAAATTTATCCACTTATAACTTAGTTCTTGTTTAAAATTTATCATAAATATTTAAGTGTTTATTTTGAAATTTATCATAAATTTTTAATGGTTCATTTTGAAATTTATCATAAATCTTTATGTGAATTTAAATAATTTTTTTCAATATAATTTATCAAACAACCATATTGTCAAACAAATTAGGTTCATGTTTGATACTAAATACCATGTTTTAATTGTTTATTTTTTTAAATGAGTGAGGCATATATAAGATTTATTGTGAATGAATTGCGTAATATAAATTTTAATGGAAGGAAGAAATTAAAATGTATTTTAGAAAAATAGCATAAGTATATAGAAAATAATGTAAGAGTTATAATATTATAAAAATTATAAAAATATGATTATATATATATATATATATATATATTATTATATATTTATATATTAGATATATATATATATATTAGCCAAAAGATCTTAACTTCAGTGGTTTACTGAATAATTTATTTATTTAGCTAAATAGATTTAAATTTTAGGAGAAATATTGTAACTAATCTTTTTTATGAAATAGTTGTTTCCGAGGTAATTTTGACAATTAATCTTTTAAAATTACCAACTCTCCAAAAATTCTAATTCAAATTTAAAAAATAATAATAAAATTTCTTAGCAATGGCAAAGTCTTTGCTTCTATATTAAAACTACCCTTCCTTATCCTTTATTTTTTAATTTTATGCATGGAATGTTTTCGCTCCTTTAATAAATAAAAAAATCAAAATTAAATTCCCGAAAATATTTAATGTACTTGTAAAACATTATTTTTCATCTTAATTCTTAAATTAAGCAAAATTATTTGTTCAAAAATCATTAGATCATAGTACTCAAAGTAATTTATAAAACTTATATCAAATTATATTTATCCCATGATTTAGTTAAATAGTCATTCAAATATACTATTCTCTCAAGAAGATATTTAATGTACTTGTAAAACATTATTTTTCATCTTAATTCTTAAATTAAGCAAATTATTTGTTCAAAAATCATTAGATCATAGCACTCAAAGTAATTTATAAAAACTTATATCAAATTATATTTATCCCATGATTTAATTAAATAGTCATTCAAATATACTATTCTCTCAAGAAGATTTGTGATTTCTGCAATTTTATTTATATTATTATTATTTTTATTTTTTCCAATAACTTTTTTATATTAAAAATAGTCAAAAAAAAAAAAAAAAATTATGAACACGCATTTTTTGGTATAAAAATTATTAAGTAATATTAAGATAACAAAGTTTGTAAGTAACTGAGCATTTATATTCATCTTAAAAAAAATGATGAATTGTACTAATTCTTAATATGTCAACAATAAAATGTTTGGTAATATTTTTAAATTTGGGTGAATTATTTTAAAAATAAACAAAAAAAAGACATTTTTTTTATGAGAAAAAATACAAAAAAGCATACAAAATTAACTCATAAATAACGCAAAAATTATAACCCCATAAAGTTGTAGTTCTTAAGATAGGCTTTTATTTTTCCATCGCATTTGTACATTTACGTTTAATGCCCATTTTGTGAAATTGGCTCTTATAAAGGAAAATCTAGACTCCTAAAGTGTAAATATTAGGTTCTCAAAGTTTTTAAAAGTGTGAATATCAAATCCAAAAATGTGTATATCATATCTCAAAAGTGTGTATATCTAATTTAAAAGTGTGAATACCATTTTCCAATAATGACCATAATTTTTTTCAATATTATTAATGTCAACCCACATCAATTACTATACCAAACATAGAAACAAACTAGAAACCAATGTATTCATTTCATTATGATATATTTTCCTTAAAATATTTAAAGTAGAATACCAGAAGGATGGTTGTCCTCAAGTTGATGCAAACACATAGGTCCATCAATAAAAAATTATGACCACAAGTTATTTCCACCCACCTTATCTACAAATGCTATGCCACTAGATTACTAAAGAAATATGCACAAAACTAACATCCTACACCAAGATAGAAGAAAACATATAACCTTTGATTATTTTGAAAGCAAGTAATATGTAAAAACTTAACAATTAATCCAAGAATTCTTAACTATACAATTCAAAAAAACTTCAAAGATGTTAGTTTTTCCATATACAAGTGTTATTTAGTGACATTATTCTCATTCTCACAACTATGTTTGGTTTGAGTTAATAGTCCTCTAATCACTGCAAAACCCTTCTCTCCTCTACATTATTCCCTTAGTTATTAGGCCCATATGAAGCTATTAACATCATTGAACATTTTTCCTTTTATTTAAACAACTCACTGTCAATTTTTTTTTTGAGTTTTGTACAAAGACCGTTGTCTAATGATGTTCCAATGGGCTTCCACAAGTGATGTTCTATCTTCTAAATCTCAACAATAACATTCAAATCTCAGTAAACATTTCCTTTTTCACACCCAACCATATGACACTACTTGATTCCTATCATTGTACTATGAGCATATGCCCTTCAACAACATTCTTTTTTTGGAGAGAAATCATCTATGACCTTATTATATAGAGGTTCAACATACCAATCATCAATAGTGTCGACATTTTCCCTCATGTATGCTTCCTTGCATTGTGTGTAAGTAGTGTATGAATGTTAATGTTTAAGTCATGCACTAAGAATGACTAGAAATGATTTCCTACATGCTCATTGTTGAAGAAGGACTATCCAATTTTTTTAAGATACCCTCCTCATAGGTAAGCTTTGGATGTCAAAATTATTCCCCTTTTTTATCAGTCTTGTTTTTATAAAATAAAAAATATTCTTATATTATTTCATTTATTTCATCTAGCTTAAAGGTTCTTTAACAATTGTAGACATAATAAGAAATGCTTTTCTCCAAGAGAACTTTTAGGGATATATGTTTGAACTTTTAGGGATTTTTAACTAATTTCCATTTTTCCTATAAACATAAATTCATAAATTATTTTCCTATTTGTATAATCATTAAATAATAAATAAAATATATTAAAATAATATAATATAACCGCTTTTCATTTCTAATCAAAATTTTACACCATATAATATATTCCATAAATTAAAATTTAAAATATTAATATCACCTGTTTTGTTCAAATTAATTTTACAAATCTCATTCAAAAATACTTCTCCACAAAAATCTTAATATCCTAAACATCCTCCTTATCGAGGAGAAGGAACAATACTTGTTTTCTCATTCCATGCTTCCTAATTCAAAATAGTTCATATTCATTAGTATGTGTAAAATTTGTTTAACTCATTATTGTTTCAGGGTATAAAAATGAATAATGGTAAAATTCAATCTTACTAGAGTGCTTCACCCATGAAAACAATTTTCAATGATAACTCACTAAAGGGAGAAAGGAATGTGAATTTACATTTGCTTTACAAGATAAGAGTGGTTAGTGTCCCGCATATGAGGACCATAGTGACCAAGTGCGCAGGGAGGAAGACATTTGTATTTTTAGGTGTAGATGGAGAGGAGATTGGGACTTGACATCTACTTTTCATGATGAAAGAGATTATTTGAATAATTGTTATGTCACTGCTCTATCCTCCATGAGGTTGTATTATTCATGTTTTATAATTCTTTTTGTTAAAAATCCATGGATTTTCTATAGTTACACTTTAAGTTTTTAGTTTTCCTAGATTATGATATGAGCATTGTTGCCATAATCAGGGCTACATAGTTCGATGCAGCAATGAGTGATCTAGGTGGATATTGGTGGTTGCTCGTCTATTCCACTTGGAACCCCACCATTGTTTCTTTTAGTTTTTCAGTTTCCTTAATTGTAGCACAATATACTATTTTTGGCAGTTTTTCAGGTCCTGAACTTCTGGAGTCATTTTGAAGCCCTAAACGACGTTTTTTTAGAAAACGAGAAAATTGAAGTCAACATATTTGTAGTCAAGAGTTGTATTCCTCGATTAGATATTTTTAACGAGGTATTGTGCACGTCAAACGGAGATTCTATGCCAAAGTTACGGCCCCGGGAAGTTGATCTACTAATCTACCCAAACGGGGCCCATAATTTTGGTGCTTCATCTCCTAAGGTTAGGTTTTTGGATGTTTAGGGGTTTCCATTGTTTCTCAATAATAAATAGGCTTTCGAGCCACATTGTAACACAGTTCATAGGCACATAGCCATCACATCTCTTCTCTAAGATAAGCTACCATCGTCCAAGCTAGTTTATTTCCATTTGTGTATGTAAGCATATTTCAATTCTTTGATATTAATGAAATGAAGTTTTATTTCTGTTGCATCTCTGTGTATATGTGTATTTTTGTATTTTGTTGTGTTCCTAAATAAGTCCGTATAAGTGGTATCAAAGCAGGTTTCTCTTTCTCTGTTTTTCTTTGCATGTCCCCAACAAGGTTAGGGTATAAGGAGTTAGGGCTCGAACTAATTGAACCGTTGCAAGACCAACCTCGCAAACCCCGACAACCTCCCATGGTGGAAGAAAATAAAGACGAGGGCAAGAGATCCTTTCAAAATATTTCTCGAAGAAGCCCTCAAGCGACAAAGGAACGTGATGATGGACAAATTTGCCTATATCCTTCGGCGGCTACCCACAAGTGACGCATCTTCATCCAACAACCACTTTGGAGGAACCACTCCTTTTAAGGTACAAGTTAACTTTGATATTCCCATATTTGAAGTCTAGATATATGCAGACATCGTAGATAGATGGTTAAATATGTTGGAAGGATATTTTTTAGTACATGACTTTTCTAATCGGGAAAATATTACTTTTTCACTTCTCAAAGCTTCCCCACATGTCAAGGACTAGTGGGAAACCTACTATAAACAAAATGACGAGAGGAAATCCTTAATGTTTTCAGGCGCACCCACTTGGAATTCTTTCCAAGACTCCATCAAGGAACAATATTACCCTGTCAGGAGCTATGAAGATAAATACATAAAGTGGACCACGCTGCGGCAGGGAAGGGACCAAGATGTGATGGAGTTCACAATTTGTTTCCATACCCTTCGCACGAAGCTCAGTATCAAGGATTCTGAGAGGCATTTGGTACTCAAGTATCACTACTATCTACACAAGTACATATAGGATGAGATGGATTTCCTGGACATCTCATCACTTAGCGCCACCTATTGATACGTTGTCACGATCGAGCATAAATTTAAACAAAAGAAGTGAGACTTTGGATCTGTGAACCTGAAGCAAGGGAAAGGCACCCCTAAGCCACAGAACAAAGGACAAAGCCAAGGCAGGGTGACCTAGGATAACGTGTCAAAGCCACAAGTGAAGAAAAACACCACGGAGACAAAGAAGGACACAGGGAAATTGTGTGAGTTCCATAAGAGGCCCACTCACAACACAAGTGAGTGCTGAGGCAAGAAATCACTGGTGGCGAAATTGAAGGCTTCCGAGTCAGATGCATGTTCTAACTCCGAGTCAGAAACCAACAAGGGGAATGAAAAAAGGAAGTAGATTATCAATGCGGAGCCTAGTGCCATCGTTTCCACTACCAAGATCCAGAAGGATGAGCCCGAAGATCCAGAGGAGGGGGGGCATCTCTTCCACTCACAGATGTGGGTGAAGGGTTCCCCGCTGCAGTTCATTGTTGACAACGTGAGCCAAAAGAACCTCATTTCAATAGAGGTCATGAAGAAATTGGGCCTACCAACCACACCACACCCACAACTGTACACCATAGGGTGGCTTCACCAAGGGCGAGATCTCTGCGCCAACCAACAATGTCACCTTCCCTACAACATCAAGCCCTTCACAGATGAGGTACTGTGTGATGTTTCTCCTCTTGAATTTTGTGATGTATTATTAGGCCAACCATACTTGTGGAAGCAACATGCTATGTATAAGTCTAGGCCTCACACTGTTATTATTACTTTGGGTGATAAGTTGTATAGGATACCGAAGGTAACACCACCTACCGCCATTTCTATGATCAATACGAAGCAATGCAGTAAGATCATTTACGAGACCAGGAAATTTGTTTCCCTTATGATTCACCCTCATGGAAAGAAGAGATTGTGGCCACAACCTCCAAATAGGGCTCCTTCGCATGGAAACAACAGATGGATAAGGTTGTGGAGGAGTACAAGGACATCTTCACCTCACCCATAGGGGGTACCTCTACACTGTCAGGTAAAGCATTCCATCGATCTGACCCCGGGAGCGCCACTACGCAATGGACCAATCTATCGATGCTCTATTTTGGAGAACGATGAAGTCAAGAGGCACATTTATGAGTTGTTGCAGAAAGGGCACATCAGGCCAAGTTCATCACCCCGTGGGAGCCCGATCATGTTGGTAGATAAGAAGGATGGGACTTGGAGACTCAGTATTGACTATCAAGTGCTAAAAAATATCACGTCTGGAACAGGTATCTAATCCCAAGCATTGATGACCTTCTGGAATAGCTTAAGGGTGCCAAATATTTCAACAAGATTGACTTGAAGTCTGGTTATCACCAGGTATCGATCGAACCCTCTCATGTGTGGAAGACTGCGTTCAAATCCAAGGAGGGCCTTTTCGAATGGCTGGTCATGCATTTCGGGTTGAAAAATTGCCTAGAAACCTTCATGAGGTTGATGGTAGACATATTACGACCCTTCATCAACTCATTCATGGTGGTGTATTTGGATGACATTCTGATCTTCAGCCAGAGTTGGGAGGAGCACCACCACCATATTTGACAGGTCCTCCAAACCTTGTGACAACACAAGTTGTGTTCCAATTTGGAAAAATGCACTTTTGGTATGACCTAGGTTCAATATCTGGGGTACATCATTGATGAGAGAGGTGTGCATGTGGACCCAACCAATATACAAGTCATTCGAGATTGGCCAACCCAACCACTCTAACAAAGATTTGCAGCTTTCTCAGCCTTACCAACTTCTACTGCAGGTTCATGTTGGGGTTCTCTCATATCACATGGCCCTTGAGTCAAGTCACCAAGGGAGGAGCAAAAGCAAAGTTCTTTTGGTCTGAATCCCAACAAGAGGCGTTTGTAAAGTTGAAGCATCATGTCTTCTCTACACCAGTGCTCACATTACCGGACCTGCAACAACCATTTGAGATCGAGACAGATACCTCTGACTATGCTATTGGTGCAGTTCTTACTCAGTAGGAGCATCCAGTGGCATATCACTTTGAGACACTTTCAGACATAGTTTGAAAGTATCCCACCTAAGAAAAAGAGATGTATTCCATTGTGTAGGCCTACCAACAATGGAAACATTACATTTTGTGGAAGGAAACAATCATCCACATAGACCACCGAACCTTGCAGTTCATACAGACACAAGGGAAGTTGTAGAATGATCACCATCAGAAATGGTCCACATACCTACAA
Organism: Pinus taeda; assembly: GCA_000404065.3. Taxonomy (NCBI): domain Eukaryota; kingdom Viridiplantae; phylum Streptophyta; class Pinopsida; order Pinales; family Pinaceae; genus Pinus; species Pinus taeda. The sequence goes on from APFE031501472.1 coordinate 10,915, forward strand.
CATTTCCATTTGAACATTAAGTACAAGAAGGGAAACACCAACAATGTTGTAGACTGCCTCAGCTGACCGATGGTCATGGGGCTGACCACTGTGCTCAGCTCTTGTGGGCACGAGATAGCGGGGTGGACACATCTTTACAAGAGCGGTCCAGACTTCGACAACACATACCAGACACTCCTAGAAGGCAAGCAAGTTTCAAATTTTCACCTCCGAGATGCATTATTATGCCATCTGGGGCACCTATGTGTTCCTTCAAGTGAGTGTGTCAAGATGATTTGGGAGGCACACTACATTTGGGTCACTGGACATTTCGGGTTAGAGAAAATAGTGGCAGTGCTGCAGAAGTATTTTTATTGGTTGAACCTTCAACGAGATGTTGGGAAGTACATCAGATCCTACACTGCCTGCGGCATTGCCAAACCAACCTTCAAGAAGAAAGGCATATATACTCCTTTGCTCACCCCTAGTCGACCTTGGGAACCCATCTCCATGGATTACACGATGATCCTTCCTTCTACTAAGCATGGCAACAACTTCATTTTCATGGTCGTCGACAAATTCTCTAATATGGCCATTCTGGCAGCCTGCAAGAAGAGTATCATAGTAGAAGCCACTGCTAAAATCTTCTTTGAACATGTGTGGGTACACTTTGGGATCCCAAATTACATTATCTCAGATCGGGACAATGAGTTCCTAAGTACAGTTTGGTCAAGTATCTAGTTGATGCTGGATACCAAGCTCACCAAGTCCACGACTTTCCACCCCCAAACTGATGGCCAAACAAAGGTCATCAACAATATGATCGTACACATTCTGCGCATGTACAACTCAAAGTGTCTGCACACATGGGATGAAATCCTCTCCTATGTCAAACAAAACTACAATAGATCCCTCCATATCTTAGCTAGCCACACCCCTTTTCAGGTGGGATTGGGATTCTAGCCACTATGTCCCATTGATGTGGCCATACCATTTGCAACTACTCCGACTGATTCAGCTCATGTCAAGTTTGAAGCTGACAGGGCTAACAACTTCATTGAGCACATTCAACACATCTACCAGTAGGTCCACGACATATTGGATAGAGCCAATGCTAAGTACAAGCAATGTCATGATCAACATTGAGTGCCACACAATTTCCAGGTGGGCAGCAAAGTTTGGTTACATTTGAAGAAGGAGCACCTCATTGGGCCCCACCGAAGCTTCGCCTGCTCTGATATGGACCTTACAACATCACTAAGGTTGTAGGGGAAAATTCTTTCGAGCTCAACATTCCACCATTCCTTGACCTGCACCTAGTGTTTAATGTGGACTGCCTTCGACCATACTTTCCACCTTCACTGGACACATCAAACATTGCAAAACAACTCACACCAACAGAGTTAAACCCAGACTGCATGGAACATGCCACAGTTGATCAAATCATGGACACATAGATCAAGAATAATCGCAAACTATGGATCCAACTGTATCTGGTTGTCAAACTTAATCAACTTCTGCACCAAGGAAAGTGGCTCACCAGGGTGTTATAGCTCCAAATCTCACTATTATGGTTTGTGATGCTGCACTCATGGCCTAGGGCAACCCCTCCTTCCAGACCTGGTCCAAAATCTAAAAAACAGTGTTTTATTCCCTGTACGCGACATTGCCCTAATTTAAACGCATGTATATGCGGGTTCATATATACCCAACCCGCGTATATGTACTAAAACACTTAAAAAATATAAAACTCCTTATTTTCTGGCGGAGATCGCGGGTTTTACCTGCCGATCACCTGTTAGTGCCCGTGGCCTCAACTGTCCCCAACCAATTCCTAACCAAAAAACCACTTTGGAATTGGTATAAAAAGACACCAAAGGGAAGGCCTAAGGGAGGAGAGAAGAGAGAGAAAGGTTACTATACTGAGATTTCCCCCTGATCAGGTCTGAAGACCCTTGTGCCTTCTTCACTTCCCCCATTTGTACAGGAAACCCTTGTTTCCTTGTGATTTGATGTTCATCCCTTAGTTATGACATCTTGGAGTGAGTATTGGAAGGAGATCTACTAGAGGCTTGAGGCGGGACGGATCCAGAAAGAGGCTGAGCTTTGAGCCTACAGAAGTTGCTCAGGTGATATTGCGTTTTTTCTGTACTATTCTATTTGTCTAATAAAGAAACACGTCTTGTTCCCGATATGCTTCTTTCTTTATGTTAATGATGTTCATGTTTGAATTTCATGTATGAATGGATGTCTTAAAGTTTATAACTAACTCCTTTCTTGTATAACATAAAGATGATTTTCATATAAATATTTGTCCATATACTGCTGCATTCTTTGGAATTCTTGGTTTTGCAGGGCAAAGGAGCGAAAAGGACGTGAAGAAGGGTTTGGACCCTTGAGGAACTACCCGAACATAGGACCTGAGGTACGTCCTTCTCACCTTAGAAACATTTTTTTCTAGCATAATGGCTGTGTGTGTGCATGTTTCTTGATTTAGACAACTTTCAATCTGCTAGGGTACCACCCAAAAGCCCTAGGGGATAAAATCCTGCAACACCGGGAAAGGGTGACGCAGTTCCTGAAGAGTGATGTAGTTCCAGAGGTGGTTGGAGCAGCTTTCGTTGTCCAGCACAAAGAACAGTCAGAGTCACTCTGGGGTTGATCATCCAGTTGCTAATTTGCCAGAATATATGTCTCCGAATAGAGGTACTACTTCCAAGGACATTCTCTATTGGGTGAGCCAATTCTGGCACCCTCGATGTATTCAAGAATTGCTTAATAATAAAACTCTCATATCTGCTTCACCGGTTTTCCTGCATTGGATTTTTCCAGGGATGATTGTTCAAAAATAGCGGTGTCCCTTGTGTTATTGTTTCTATTTACTTCAGTGCATGATCTACATACTTGTGAAGGCTACATTTGTGCTTACTTCGATGTTTATGCAATTAAATAACTTGTTAATGTAAAGAACAAGTAGGAGTTAGTAAACAAGAAACTGCAGTAGGGTTTATGATGTGTTAGATTCAAGAATTTTCATATGGTATCAAAGCGATTGCATATCAGAGGCAACTAAAGATACCAGCCGAGAAATCTGAGAATTTGCAGCAGAGAAGCAACTGTTCAGAGAGACAGCGCTGCTCCAGAGCCAGAGATGCAAAAGGAGGAGGGACGCAGTGTAGAGAAGGTGACGCAAAGGCTCACGTAATGCTTCCGTCAGCACTCTGAGCCAAGTGTAGGTGACGCAGTAGCTGGGAGGAGCCCATGCAGTAGCTGCATCAACTATCCAGGCCAGCGCAGAGGTAGAGGGGGGATAGATCAGACCTACACAGTGCCAACTCATCTTTCTCAGCCAGGAAGGATTAACACAGTGGCCAAGAGGACTTGATCCAACTCTCATTGTGATTGCGTAGAGCCAGAAGGGCTCAGATTCTTCAGTTTCCAGGGCTAAGGGAGTTGAGCAGATTTTGATTTGTGGAGCTGATGGGACGTTGTTTCTATGAGTGCAGAACAGTGTCTAAGGAGACTGAACCAAGGTAGAGGGAAGCACTATCTCAACAGATTTTTAGACAAAAAATCTAGATCTAGGTTGTAGCAGCAAAGGAGGATTGGAGTGGAGTGATTTGACACATGGCCAGAGGAATTCTGAGGAGGGAAATCAAGACTCAGAGGGAGTCTAGAGAAGAGGAGCAGAGATGGAAGTAAATTGATTAAGGGATCAGGGCAGATTGGATGGGGCTTCCAATTTTGTTATCTGGAAGGTTAGGATCCTGGAAATCTTGGATAAACATCGCATCAAGGACTATTGAGTTAATTTATTAACACAAATTAACACAAGTATTTCATTATCAATCCAGGTCTGTAAAACTTGGAGACATGTCCGCAATGTATGGATATCAGATGTAGTCAAGCTTAGAAGATAAAATATGAAGAACTAAAGAAGTACATATTACAAATATAAACCTAATTAAATAATTTATAATTCACTTGTGCAATATATGTTAGATGAAGTGACTCTTACCTTAAGAAATCCATTTGTGTCCTTCTTCTACAATATTACTTGATGAATAGAAATCAAAAACCATTAATTGACAACAGCTTAAGATGCATAAATAAACAATGAAAGAGGCTCCTAACTTAGGAGATCCTTGATATTCCCCATCACAAAATCATTCATCATTATGCTATTGTTAAAAAACAGAAACTTCATAAAATCACTGAAAGCAAGAAAAATGAACTTCAGTTTTTATTCATTAATTCAATAGGAGGAGGGTTCAACTTGAACACTGTGTTGTCCCTTCATATCAAAATGATAAATAAACCAAGATTCATCAGCAAACATAAATCATCACACATCAATTCAAGTAAGCAAATCTGAAGCAAAACAAGTAAACAAATCTGAAGCAACTAGTTCATGAAAATCAAGCTGTTTAACAATGAAGTGTACTTAGCTTGGAGTGGGGGCCCTCCACCCTTGCCTTGCACACTTGAAGAGGTTATCAACTACTACAACTTCAGTCAATCATCCACACCATTGAACAGAAAAATGAAAGTAGAACAGGTTCTTCAAATTAACTTCAAATGTTCAAATGTCTCCACATAAACTATACAAATTCTACATACATAAACCTTCAAAGTTTTTGGCTTAAATAGAAGATCATGAAACAACTGATCTAAAGTATCTCTAACAACTATATCAATGCATATCCACCTATGCAAGTCGAATTAATCCAACCTATCACTAAAAATATGGACAATCCCATGAAATCATAAAACTGCCCTATTTTCTAGGGATTTTCTAAGTGACTAGTCATGGTTGACCAGCTTTGACCAGGCCTAATTTAGCTTGTTTTGACCGAAACAATTAGAGTTAGTTTAGTCCTAGTTTCCAAGATTTCCATAAATGTATCCAACTCGTGCCCAAGTGTCCTGCAAATATGACATCCATTTAACTATTACGGGAATCTCTGATTCTGTCCAAAAATTGCACATGAAATTCAATTTTCATAAAAACTTCCAGAAATTGCAAAATTAAAATTAAACACCTGAAATGCATAAAATACATCAAAATGAGGTGGATGTGATGGAAAATGGATGGAAAATATAAGAATTAATTATGTTTTCTTAAGCAAAGCTAGACCAAAAATGAGCGCCAACATCCCCCCCTTGTTGATTCACAAGCATGCCCTCATGCTTGTTTCTTCCTCTTGGATGTCCTGACCTATGTTGTGAATCTTGTGCATGGCCTTGATGCTTCCTACTGTGCTGCCTCTAACAGATAATCTATCCCCATGATGTGTTCTTCTTTATACATAGTAGCTT
>APFE031501476.1:0-29635 GCA_000404065.3 Pinus taeda
GGCTCCAACTATTTCATGATGGCTTCCATCTTGGAAAGATTCATTTCCAACTCTCCTCCATTGACAGCATACCCCAAATACACCAAAGACTATTGTGAAAACTCACACTTATTAATATTTTTTAGCAACTGGTTCTTATTTAATGTCTCTAGCACCTACGTCAAATGTGAGATTTTCTCCTCCCAGGTAGCATTGTATACCAATATATCATCCAAATAGACAATAATAAATGAATCTATAAAAGGGTCTAGCATATTAGTCATTAACCTCATAAATGTAGTTAGTTCCTTATATAGGCCAAACGGCATGACTAACTACTCATACAAACCTTGCCTAATTTTGAAGGCATTTTTCTAGGTATCTTCTTCTCTGACTTGAACATGGTGATATCCAAACTTTAAGCCCATCTTAGTGGAGTATTTTTCTTGCTGCAACTGATCCAGCATATCATCATCTATCATGGGTAGAGGGTACATGTGCTTAAGCATGATTTTGTTCAATGCTCTGTAATCTATACATTCGTCAAGTCCCATCCTTCTTTAGCACAATGATGAGAAGTGCCCCACATGGTGGTGTACTCGGTCGAATGATACCATGTTCTAGTAAATGCTCCAATTGTTTCTTCACCTCATTTTCTTATGTGATAGAGTGCCTATACAACCCAATGTTTGGCAATGGGAAGTCTAGAAATTGTTGGATTTTATGCTTCACTTCCCAATTGGTATTAACAACTGTGGAAAAAATAACACTTTTACTTGGGAAAAGTCCCAAGAAAATTTAATGTGTCACCTTTAGAAATTTTATCAAATCTGATGACCCTAAATGGTATTATTATATGTGGACAAAATTAACATTTTTACCTGGTAAAATTCCTAAGAGTTTCATTGTCATTAATGGAGTAGGTTTTTGCAAGCTCTACAACAAATCTAAAAGAATTTTCATTAGAAAAACAAACCTAAGAGAAATTTCATTAGACATTAAAGGGGATTATCTCTATTGAAGATTTTTTTTCAAATTTACGAAATTGTTCTAAATTGGGTAAAATTGTTTTCCCATAATTCCCTTCTTGTTCATATATGATAAATTCATGAATGTAAGTGATTATAAGGATACAAATATTCTCATATACCTAATGCATTGAAGAAAAAAATCTCTCCTCATATGGGTTGTACTTGAATTTATAATTTATCACATTCACTTAAGTAAACAAGATTCCTTACTAGCATTTTCTAACCATAAAATTTATATAGACATTGCTATACATAAGTAATAACTTATAAAGTTCAAGATTCAAACCCAATTCCTACGAAGAAAAAACTGCCAACATTCTTCATACTCATGTAAATAAGCATAATTATAAGCACTTACTTCTCACCATAGTTTAAGAAATTCTTGCACAAAATCATGTAGACTCATATGTAAATGAACATACTTACCAGGATTTACTACTCAACAACATTCATGCATAAAAATGCAAAGTTACCAAAAATTTATTCCCACCAAAATTTATGTACTTTGCATAAATTTAAGTAGGAGGATTATTATGTTGTGTGTCTATTTTGGAATAAGGATTCCACAAATTTAATTTAAATAGCAATATTTGTTAGGTGGATGATATATATTTAACCTCTAGAAATTATTTTAGAATATTCTTAGTATGATACACAAATCAACGGTTGAGATTTATCTCCAAAGTAGTTATGCATTTTTTTCCATTTTAATTAAATTGATTAATTAAAAAATTCCATATGAAAATGTGTCATATGAAGTGAATTATCGTTTTTTGGGCATGTGGTATTGATAAACCGTGGTATTGGCCCATGGTATTGTATTGAAGTCTATATACAGATTAAGAATCTCAATGTTAGAGGAGACATAAATCTCTAGATAAAGAATCATGTTCCATGTTTTTTAATAGTATATGTGTTTAACTTATATATTAATTCTTTTAATAATAAAAATAATAATAATAATAAAGTTATAATTTTTTTATTTCTTATGTTTTTTTATGTATCATGAAGTAAGTGTTTTGATTTTTATTATGGATTGATTCCTATTATCAAGTGTGCCAAATATTTAATTTCTATGGCTGTACTAGTGTAACTAATTAATTTACTTAGACATAAATTACTCCCAACAATATGTATATCAAACATAGATTTATATCTCTACATGAATAATTATATATGTCATAATCATATGAAGAAATTTTAAGTCAAAAATTAAAAATTAAAGCATTCACTATCCTCTAAAATAACCAAGATTACCATGTATCCATTAATTATACTATCCCTTTGTATATATTAGATATTTGGTTCATGCATTAGTATATTCTTACTCTAGAGATGCACTTACACTTCAATAGGTTTTATTGAAATTTATAGCAGGTAAGATTTACTCCTCATATAAGCTTGATGGTGTAGATTATACCAGACCTATATCATATCCCTATAAATATTGAAAAGAGGGAGGCATCAAGTGATAGACATGTACACCTTTAGATCACCATATCATATTGTATTGCAATTTAACACATATACCACATTCTAACTTCCATACAAGAGAAGACATACATTTTTCATCTCTAGTTTTACCAACAAAATTTAGAGAGAAAATAAACAATAATCATAGGAATAAAAGGAAATACTTAATTGTAATTTCAAGGTCGAAATTGACTTGGTAAGGACTATTTTCCATCCAACCATAGGCTCAACTACACAAATTGTCTCTACAATTGTCCACCCCCTAACTATATTATGATATCACAAGGGAAAACTATTAACACTTATGGGATAAGGTAACTCTCCTTCAGAGAAACAAAAACATAGAGAACATTTTTTCTTGTTGAACTTGGGGTCTCCACAAATCCCAAATGCCTCTTAGCAAGCTAGAATAGAAATATATAAATCCCTTCACTAATCTATAGTCCCTTGGAGATTTTCTTACCCATTTCTTGTCATACTAGCCCAACATGCACCAATTTGCATCCCCAGCTACACAACTAAGTTCTAGAGATATCTAGTGAGTAATGGGCATGAAAAAATAATTTTTTGAGATTGCAAAACAAACCAGTAATGTTCCAATCCATGATTAGCACCTTTCCAAGTATCTTTTGGAACCCAAAACTCAATATAAACACTCAAAATAGGGCAACAAACTTTCCACTCGAAAATGACAGTTCTTTGCTAAAAAAATCACTACTTTCAACACCCATGTGTCTATTATATCTTTGGGTATGGTCTTCATGAACTCATGGATGTTTGATCCATGTGTTTTCCCCCATTTTACCATGTCATTCATGGGTCAACCCTTAAATTTCATGATGGGTACTTACTCATTCTACCCATTTTTTTAGAGTACTCAAAACCACCACTCAATGTACATAAATGTAGTAGGTGGTTGATTTAACTACCCACTAATTCATTTAATGGATTATGGCATAATGCAAAAATAAGGTAATAAAATTGCAAATTCAAATTTTGGCATAAGTAACTGGGTGAGGTTTTCCTTGCAATAGTAGCCTGTTTAATTTATCATTAGCCTTCATTAGTTCCCACTCATGGTATCATATTCTATATATGTCCTCACATTCCCATTTGGTTGCTTAACATTTCTAATTATCAAAGAAAATGTTTACATGCATTATTTTTAAAAAGTTCAATTTGGTCCATTACCATGTTGACATTTAAATGTCACTAGAAACAATAATGACATGAATAGTTACAATAATCGCAGGGCTCAAAATAGGGTTGTTATGCCTCCACTCATGGGATTCCTAAAAGCTTAGAAGGCGTTGCATCCAACCAACATCCCATATTCAGGAAAATTACCCTGATTTGGATTCTAGAAGTTTTAAAATGGCATAGATGCAACTAGCATCTTGGAAGAGGGAAAATAGTACTCCTGTAATGATCAAATAAATAAAAATGGATGTTATTAGTTGAACCATAGGAGGATACAAACGTTCCATTCATTTGACCACCAAATTCTTGGAAAGTATTTTCCCCCATAGAATAATCTAGAGATGGGAATGGACAACATCCTAAAGAGGTGTTCAAACGAGGAACGTGTCTTCCTCCAAATGGGAAACCCTAAAGGGGAGTCAAAGAAATCCCTATATTAGAAATAGAGGATGTAAATAATATGTAATAATCCAATGAGATCATTCAAAATCCAACTAATAGCATCCAAAAATAAAAATAACTCATAACATATGAAGCAATGAGTTTAGTGCCCCAACTAATACTAGGAATAAGGGCATCCCCACATATTTGGAGGGATAGAATTGATCATGTGAGTGGTAGGAATAACAAGGTTAACTCCCCTTCCGTTGATGGTAGAGATGGAAATGTGGATTCCCCTAGTCTGGGTAGTGTGACCATGATTACTCATGTTGGAAAACTAAATAGAAGTGGAAGGAAGAGAATTTAAATCATAGGAGAACCCAACAAAAACAACTAAAGGGTTAACATGTAACCCAAATGTATCAATAATATATTAAATTTAATAATACCAAAATTATCTTGAGGACTAGACATAAATAAACTTGGAAGAGGAACACATTTGTCTACATCACAAATACAACCTTGATCTTCAAGCCCTTCTTAATTCGTGTCCCCTCTTCTATAGGGTTCATTTCTGAAGAATCTGGCTCTATTGGTTTTGATGAATTAGTTTCTTCCAGTCTATGCCTTTACAAAGGTAGATCCAACATTTTGATATAGAGGCCATAGACAATTTTAGACTGGTGAAGTAGTATGTTAAACATTTTGTATCAAAGATTTGAAAGTGACAAATCCAAAGAATCCCTAAAGAAAACTAGGGGCACAAAGCACACCATTATAAAAGACAATAAAGAAACAACATGCAAACTACTATCCAAAATTATTTCTTAGGGTGATTCAAACCTAATTTTATAATAAATAAGAGTGGATAACAAACATTTTGGAGGAAATCCTAGGATGATTAGGACCCAAAAATTACCAACAAAAGTGTGATAAGTTGTTACACTAACCTCTCAACATAACCTTTACCAGTGCAAGTACCCTCACTTTCTGGGGTATTTATTAGGTCCTTATAATAATAGTGTATTCCTCTTATTGTTATTTTTAATGTAGCCCCCATTTTGTTATTGTTGTGCCCCATTCAAGTCCACTATTATTATTTTGTGCCCTTAAATTATTATTAGTATGTAGGCTCTGATTATATTGTGACCCCTTAGACTCTTATATATAGAAAGAGGGTACTTTCATTTGTATCATCGAAGAATTGTTCATTTATGTGATGTAAATGAGGTTTCCCCTTGAAGAGGTTATTTCTCAAATCATTTATGTATCTTTTCTTCTATTTTGTGAGCTGGTTGCATAACATTTGGCATCAGAGCTTTGGATTTTATGGTTTTGCTTCGTCAAATAGGTCATCTTGGAATTTTTTCTATAAATTTTTTTATACAAGGTTTCAGAAGCTTAAATTACAACCATGTGGAGTTCAAAAATTGGTGAAAGTTTTGTACGAATTGTAGATCTTGGTTCGCTATATTTTCAAAGATATGATTTGAGGAAGTTAGGGTTTTTGTAGGCTCCAAAATTCCATCTCAAACAAGTTACCTAGGGAAAATCATCATAACTTTCTCTCCGAGCATTGGATTTGAATTTCATAAAAAGTGACCGAAAATTCATAGACCTTGACCTTTCGTGTATCATTTTCAGGGTCGAAGGTCAAAACAGTGACACGTGGAACTTCACACGAGTTCTCTCTATTGAACCAGTCCATAATCAGGTCATCATTGGAGATTGGGAATAAATATATATTGAAGAATATTATTTTGGTCTGACTTGTGGCATTGGAAATTTAACATAGAGGTTTAGCACATAAAGGAATTTCAGATCTTGGAGAGCCAAAATTACAACGACACAATAGTTTCAATACATAGATCCAAAAAGCGAGGAAAAATGTGTGTATATATTTTTTAATTTGCATAAATTTTATTTGAAGAATTAGTTTGAAGTAATTTAAAGGGCATCGAGAAACATAGATATCATTATTTAATTCCAATATGCCTCAAAACAATATTATGAACACACCCATTAATTAACCAGAAATATCTAATATGACGCATGAAGAAGAGGAAGAAATGCAACATGATATATCAAACTTAGAGGACCAAGTGTAACAAATTTCACTCTCCCAAAGAGAAACCAAAAATGAATTGGGAGTGATGAATGTTAAGATGGATGGTTTAGAGAAAAAAAATAAAAGAAGACATGGATGGTTTAAAAGGGGATATGGAAGGTTTAAAAGTGGACATGGAATGTCTACAGGAAGGTTTGACAAAGTTTCTACAAGAAAAGATTCCCAGTGGTGACAAGGTAATCCATGAAAATCATGATGAGGAAAAAAAGAATATGAATTATGATTTTAGAGACTCCAATGTTAGGTTTAAGACATGCCACATTCCAAATATAGATATGAGGAAGTTTGATGGTAAGGATTTGGTAACATGAATACTACAAATGGAGGAATATTTTGATCTCCATGATGTGCAACACACACAAAAGGTATGCATTGCATCATTATATTTATAAACCAATCAATTTTTTTGGTATCAATGGATTTGTTATCGTAAACCACTTGTCACTTGGTCAATTTTTACGGAGGAAATGATAGCACATTATGAGGATACAAAGAGAAACACATTCTTTAGCCAGTTGATAAATCTCAAACGAAAGGGTTCAATGGCAGAGCACATTGAGGACTTCCAAAAAATTAATATCAGTGTAACTGGTATTCTAGAGACCATAGGATTGATGTCTTCATAGGGACTTTAAAGGATAGCGTCCAACATGAGGTTCTCCTTTGGGGACCTGATTCATTGGAGAAGGCATCCAGGGTGGCAACAAAAGTTGAAAGAAAAATTATGGAAACAAGGAATTTTACCACTCACAATGATAAATATGGAAGTATTGTTGCTCCTAGCATTCCACAACCTACAAGGTTGACACCAGAAAAAATTGGAATAAAAAATATCAAAAGGGATTTGATATAGTTGTGATAGAAAATGCACTAAAGGTCATTAGTGTGCCGAGAAGAAATCATTTTACATAGATTGTGAAGAGGAGGAAGAAAAGGAACAAGAAACATCAAAAGAGGAGGACATACACCAGGAACCAACCCCAAAGAAAGAAGAAATGAATCTGGCCATCTTGTAGTGGATTAGCAAGAATCACCACTCCTCAAACTCTCAATATAGAACGATATATCAAGAAGAAAAAGGTAACAATGTTGATTGGTTATGGTAGTATCCATAATTTTATTCATTGTAAGATAACCAAAGAATTGAATTGCTTCCTTTATCCAGCACCAGAGTGTCAAGTGATGGTTGCAAATGGAGGAACTATAAATTTCTCTAGAATGTGCCATAATATCAAGCTAAGAATGGGGTAATATGTATTGAATAGTTCAATTATTTCCATTCCAATGGGTGGTGTTGATGTTCTACTAGGAGTCCAATGGTTACAATTTTTAAGGACGATATCTTTTAATTTTCAATAACTTTTCTTGAATTTTTTTTCGGAAGGAAAGGAAGTTAATTAAGGGGTATCGCAAGGAAACCAGGAAAGATAATCATCTCTAATGGCATGACAAAGCTTCTAAAGAAAGAAAATTGGGTCATAATTGCACAATTATGCTCACTAGAGATTCAGACATCGAAATCATATATTTCTCCAGACATCCAAAAAGTCTTGGACAATCATTCCAAGGTATTTGAGACTCCCAAAGGCCTCCCACCTATTCACGATCATGATCATGTTATTCATTTGATCCTAGGAAGTGTTCCTCCAAACATCAGGCCTTACATATATCCCTATGCCCAAAAGAGTGAAATTGAATGTATGATTTTAGAAATGCTAGAGGTCAGTATAATTCAACCTAATCAAAGTTATTTCTCTGTTCCAGTAGTATTGGTGCACAAGAAGGTTGGATCATAGCGTATGTGTTCAAATTATAGGGAGCTCATCAAGCTCACTATTAAAGATAAATTTCCCATTCCTGTCATTGACAAATTATTAGATGAATTACATGGAGAAATTTACTTCGCCAAGTTAGGTCTTCATTCAGAATATCATCAAATTAGAATGAATATTGAAAACATTCGAAAAACAACATTCAGAACTCATGAGGGTCATTATGAATTTTTAGTATTGCCTTTTGGCCTTACTAGTGCATCTTCCACATTTCAAGATTTGATGAATTCCATTTTCAAACCCTTCCTTAGAAAATTTGTGTTAGTATTTTTTGATGATATACTAATCTATAGAAAGTCTTGGAAGGATCATGTTCAACATGTTTGGATAAGGGGTTCCCAAATTTATTGGAGGAGAAGACAATTATATGCAAGAAACCTCTCGCAAATGTTTCTTTGGAGTAACAAGAGGTGGAATATTTGGGTCATATTGTATCTCATGAGGGTGTTGAGGTAAACCATAACAAAATTAAATCCATTAAGGAATGGAAAACCCCTACAACTATACAGCATTTTCGAGGATTTCTCGAGTTGACAGGATAGTATCGCAAGTTTGTTAAGAATTATGGGAGAATAGTGGCACCTCTAACAACACTATTGAAGAAAGATGCATTTTCTTAGACTCTAGAAGCAACTAAGGCCTTTGAACATCTTAAAGAGGCAATGTGACAAGTGCTAGTCTTAGTTACACCAGACTTCACAAAAACCTTTATTGTGGAATGTGATGCCTTGAGAAATGGAATTGGTGTTGTTTTAATGCAAGAAGGAAGACCCATTTCTTTTGAAAGTCACCTAATCAAAGGAAAGTATTTACTCAAACTTATTTATGAGAAGGAAATGTTCACAATACTACATGCACTAAAGAAATGACGACCTTACCTAATGGGAATAAACTTCAAGGTAAAAAAATCACGATAGTCTTAAATACTTTTTGGAACAAAGATTATCTTCAAAAGCAGCAAAAATGGGTGACAAATACATTGGGTTATGACTTTGAAATCATCTATAGAAAAGGGAAGAAAAATGTTGTTGTGGATGCACTCTCAAGAAAGGATGAGGATGTGGAAGCATTGATTTGTGTCATTTCTATTATCCAACCTGATTGGATAATAGAAGCAATGGATGAATGGAATAATGATGAAGAGGTCTAGACACTCATTTAAAAGTTACAGCAAGACCCCGTACTTCCGGTACATTTAGACGGGAAAATGATTCATTGTGGTACAAAGATTTTCTATATATTTGTAATAATTCCCAACCCAAACAAAATATTATTTTGGAATTTCACACCTCCCCCTTAGGAGGGTACTAAGGATTTCTAATAACTTATCATAGGATCAAGAAGGAATTTTTTTGGGATGGCCTTAAATCTAATATTCAGAAGTTTGTGGGAGAATGTTTGGTTTTTGAACAAAATAAAGTTGATACAATTAAGACCCTAGGTCTGTTACAACCTTTAGGCATTCCAAGTTAGTGTTAGGAGGAGGTCTCAATGGATTTTATCATAGGTTTACCCAAGTCTAAAGGAAAGAGTAACATTATGGTGGTAATTGATAGACTTAACAAGTATCCACACTTTTTTGCATTATCTCATCCTTTTAAAGTCAGTACACTTGCTACTGCATTTATGGAAACAATTCAAAAGATACACGGAAACCCAAATATTATTGTAAGTGACAGAGATCCCATTTTCACTGGAAATTTTTGGACGAAATTATTTTATTGTCTTGGTACTCAATTAGGTCATAGCTCATCTTATCATCCTCAATCTGATAGGAAAACTGAGATAGTGAACAAATGTTTGGAAGGATATCCACATTGCTTTATATCTGATAAACAAACATAATGGGTTAAGTGGTTACCTCTAGCAGAATGGCGGTATAGCACTTCCTTTCATACTACAACAAAAATGACCCCATTTATGTCACTTTATGGATATCACCCACCGTTCATCACATCATATTTAAGATAAAATTCTAAAGTTCAAGCAGTGGAAGATCATGTTGAGCATCAACAACAAGTTCTCTAGCTCTTAAAGGATAACCTCACTCTAACGCATAATCGAATGAAACAAAAAGTAGATTAGCATCGCAGTGAAAGAAGTTTTGATGTAGGCAACTGGGTATTTTTACGACTACAACCCTACAAACAAATGTCTCTCAAGCAAGATAAGAGGGATAATAAATTATCACCCAAGTACTTTGTCCTTACAAGATGTTGAAAAATATTGGTACTATGGCATACAAATTGGAGTTTCCTGCATCTTCTCGAGTACACCCAGTTTTCCATGTTTCATGCTTAAAGAAGGTTATCGATGACAAGATCCCAGTTCAAACAACATTGCCAAAACTTGACGAAGATGGAAAAATCATATTGAATCCTAAAGCGGTCATGGAAATAAGAACCCGAAAACTACGGAAACGATAATTTTCAGAGTATCTTATTATGTGGAATAACTTACCCATTAAACATTCCACATGGGAGGATGAGAATTTTATACAGAATCATCCAGAACTACTCAAGTGTTGAGGACAACATTGTTTTTGAAGGAGAGGGGCATGTTAGGTCCCTATAATAATAGTGTAGTCCCCTTATTGTTATTGTTAATTTATCCCCATTTTTTTCATTGGTGTGCCCCATAAAATCCCACTATTGTTATTGTTGTTCCCTTACATTATTATTGTTATGTAGGCTCTAGTTATATTGTGACACCTTAGACTCCTATATATGGAAATGAGGTATTCTCATTTGTATCATTGAATAATTGTTCATTTATGTGATGTAAAGGAGGTTTCCCCCTTGAAGAGGCTATTTCTCAAGTCGGTGACTATATTTTCTTCGATTTTGTGAGTTTGTTTCATAACAGTATCCTTTAGGAGCACTAAAGAAATGGTTCAATGTTTGTCTCAAGTACCACATGTATCCCCCCATTTAATCACCTACAAGGAACCTTGGATAGGTAACTAACCTATCAACTTGTAATTAGTGAATGGGGGGCCTAGTCATGAGTCAAAACAATGCATGTGGGTAGGGTATCTTCGCTCACAAATTCATGAAGGGAAAATCCAAAGTGTAGCATGCCCAATAATATTATCAATATGTACAAAAGCCTATAAATGCCAATATCAGCTAGAGAGGGTTCTCTCTTTTCACGTACCCAAATGTGTCCTAGTGCTTTATCCCTTTGTTAAAGGAGCTACCCCATAAACACCTATACAATGTTAGACTTTTTCTACTCATGAATAAACTTCTATCTTTAATATAATGGCCTTAGAGAGTTAATTTTTCAAAACTAATCCAAGGCCAAAAACCATAGACTTGTTTTTTCTCTAAGATAAAGATACAAATTGTATTATATCTTAAATTTAAGCATTAATTTTAAGGAGTTGATTTTCACTCTAGGTTCTAGAAGTGCAACTTATGGAATTTTTGAAACTCAACATAAACAATTATAAGAACACTGACTAAAAATGCAAGTACTCATTCTTTGATGATATTTTTTCTTTTCTACTTTTATGAAATAAATCCTAAAAACAATATATATAATATATATATATATATATATATATATATATATAATATATATATAATATTATAATATATATTCCTTTTGAAAAATGTCAAACACAACTAACAAATCTTTCAATGAACTTTGATTTTATTTCTTTACAAGACCTAACCACCATGATATTAGACAACTATGAATGTAAACAATAGACTAAAGAAGCAAATTTTCACTATATTCTTTCATTTTCAATATAAATGAACTAATGACATGAAAATAAATAAAGTATTAAAGTAAACAAACTTTTTACCTTTTCATTTTTGCAACAAAAGTGAATAAGAAAAAAGAAACATAAGCCCTAATGAAAAGGAAATAAATATTTTTTTTTTCAATTTCATCAAGGGTGACAGTTGCAAAGTAGAAAGAAAAAAGCTTATAAACAAAATTATGAGATTTCAAGAAATGAGAAAGCAAGAATCAATCATCCCCAGAAACAAAAGAAAATAACCTTTTATAAACAAAATTTTATTTTAAGACATGAAGATTTAAACCTAAAAATGAAGAAAATTCCCCTTCAACCTTACAAATGCAGTTATGAAGACTTCTTTAGCCTTTCATAATCTAGCACACAAACCCAACACTTAACAAACACTCAAACAAAGATTAAAAAAAAAAAAAAACCTCAAGAAAATGTATTTTAAGGTCAAAGAAATTGGATTTTTTAATATTGCAAATGCTTTTTGAAACAATATGCATATATATGCAATTGTTCTTTAAGAATATTATGTATATGTGTAGGTTTTTTTTGTAAAAGTGCATTTAGAAGACAATTATGCAAAACTTTAAAGATGGACCAAAAGAAGAAAGAGAAGGCACCATACATAAGGTTGAATATTAAAATTACTTACTAAAAAGAGAGAAAAGATAAGAAAAAACTAATTACAATAACTCAAACTAACCTTAAGAGAGAAACCTAAATAAGTTTGCCAATTATGTTAAAAGGAATTAATTCCTATGGTTAGGTCCATCAACCATAACAAAGAAAAGGAAGCAACACATTTCAATCATAGAGAGCAAAGATGAAATATTTTTTAATCACTATTACGGGTTTTGTGTCTTACCGAGAAAATTGAAGACTAAAGTCTATTTTCCAACCAAGTCCTCCTATTCCAAAATACTCCTTAATAACCTACACTTAAAAGAAATGAACACATGTGACAACAACATGTTCAAAAATTGAAGTATTGGACATGATCTCATTCAAAAAAATAATTCATTATCATAATTTATATTAGATAGACACTTAATTAAGGTATAACAAAATATTTTATTAATAATTAAATGAACAATACTATAATTTGATTTTAAACCTAATTCTTTGTTGTAGGCACTACTCGAAATTGTCCTCTAGGTCCCTCTAACCTAGGCTGCTAAAGATCTCCTCTACGATAACTTCTTCAAGTCAACAATAGTGAAAGAGAAGGAGTCTTTTTCAATCTTTAAAGAGCAACAAAAGGAAAAAGAAATAAGGGTTTCCAAAAGCTAAAGGATTACTTAAAATTTTAGGGGATTGCAAACATAGGAAAGGATGTAAATATCCAACATAAGGGTGCTCCTCCTCTCCTCCACCCAATGCATCATTAAATACTCTTTGAAAGTAGTTTGAGTTAATTGGGATGGTCAAAATGAGTAAAATCTTGGTAGAACCCATAAACTATGCCCTAAAATGTGTAATAAATGCACAAATTTATTTATTTTTGATACAAAATGAAGGCATATGACAGTTACATGAAGGATATTAGTGCATATATGCATTTTTGTTTAATAAAAGTCACATATGTACATGTTGTGCTAGAACAAAGGGCACATATTTGAACTCAAATTTTGTTTTTTAAATAGTTCTTAAAAGGGAGAATGTCTACTAAAGGGAACTAGTCTCCTTCATGCAACTAGTGTATACTTTCATTTAATTTTTGTTAGTACAAAATGAAGCCATACACTAGTTACATGAAAGAGACTAGCCTATTTATGTGTTTTGTTTTAATAAGAGTTGTGTATGTATGTGTTATTCTATAACAAAGGGTGTGTATGTGACCTCAAATTTTATTTTTTGATTTTTTTTTTCAAAGGGAGAATGTGTATAAAAGGGAATGAAATGATACCAGAACATGTATCTTATAATCAGTGTGACAAAATATGCTTAACAACTAATCCTATAGGTTACAAACTATCAAACGAACAAATTTAAAAAAATATTTTTTATGATATTTTTTTTTCCTTTATAAATTATTTTAATTAGTTTTTTTTTCTATATTCTTACTTAATTTGAAATCTTGTTAGTTTGAATGGATTTAAGGGTTTTGTTTTCAACCAAAGTTTTGTAAGTTAATCTAAAGGAGATACACAAAAAATTTCATACATATTAAGGTTTTGGCTTGTGTCCCACAAATCACATAACATGCTAACCAAACAAACCAAAAACTATTAAAAAACAAAAATTATTTACCAAGTTAAAGTGGTGAAATAACATGTATCAAAATAAATAAATATATATATTATATATATATATATATATATATATGGCTGATCAAGGTTGTTTTCTTAATTCCTTTTTATTTTTAATAACTTTGTTTAACAATGTTGTTTTTTTTTTGTAAATTTTTTGTTTACAATATATATGTTGTGAAATTACAATTTTAACCACCAAAATCAAGTAGTAATATAGTTTTTCCATTCAAGGGTTGATTTTAAGGTTTTTTGTCTTTGTCATAATAGTAATTGTCAAAGCCATAATTTGATTCAAGTTGTAATTTTAACGGTGAAAAACAGCAATAATACTTGGAACATAACTTTTAGATTTAAAAATTTGATTTTAAAAATCCTGTTTGTAACAATATAAATGATAAAACCCACCATTTCAAACAAATTGTAATCTTAATCCTCTCAAATTAAAAAAATATTCAAACAAAAACAAAAAAAACCTAACTAACAAATTGCATATAATTTATTCAAACATTTATATAATTTATAACTAACATTAAAAAAATACAATCTCATTCAAAACATTAAATTTTTAATAAATATAATAAAATTACTTAATCTAATTCAACACTAACCCAACATTAATTTATATTTGATACAAACTCTAAACAAAGTATCAATTCTAATTAAAACTCACCCATATCTACTTTTTAATCAAATTCTCTTGCATTGATTTCCCAAAATTAAAACATATATTCAATTTATATAGATCCTTGATACCAGATTTCTACACCATTATTAATATCCTAAAACATATATTCAACTTATATACATCCTCTCTACCAAGTTTATGCACCATTACTAATATCCAACAAAAGAGTTAGTAATCCTTGCTACCACGTGTGTATATATATATATATATATCCTTTCTGCCAAGTTTCTACACGATCATTATTATCAAACAAAAGAGTTGAGTAATCCTTGAGTTCATCTTTCTGCACCATGATAGGTATCCATCAATTCCTCAATGCACATCATTCTCTTTTAATCTATCTCCATCTCAAAATCTATTAGTTTGTTTCCTATAAATATTTCATTAATCTTACGGATTTTCATTCAGTATTAAAAAGAAAATTGCCCTTTTAAGTGCCTTTACAATACTTCAACTGATTTTTTAAACAAATCAGCCTGCTGATTTGATCTAAGGTTTCCAAAGGACTTGTTTCGAATTATCCTTAATATCATACCAAATGATTGGTTATCAGCTTGATAGTAAAACATTTCTTTATATATTTATAATAAATTTTGGATTTTAATAATTTTATTTATGTGGAAAAAATATTTTATTCAAATTATAAATTTTATATTTATATAGTTTATTATTATATAGGATTATAAAAATTTAGATTTATAATATTTTCGTAAGGCATAAAAAAAAACAAATTTAAAAGTATTTCATAATTTATAAAGAAATACATTTATCATATTTTTCTGGTATGACTAAGTTTTTATCCATTAAAAGTTTTTACCCATTAAAAGTATGATTATGGTTAGGTATCTAATATAGAAGAACAAGATAAATATGGAAGACAAGAAGTTTTTTAATATTGCCTCAAATACAATTCAAAACTACATGTAACTTAAATATCGCTGACATTAAGATGCTAAATTTGGACCAAATCATTGGGGAATGTAGGAAGAAATCATTTTATGAATTTGCATTATATTAAAATATTATTGTATATAAATTTAAGGATAAATTGTAATGCAATAAAAAATTAGAGGAAAAGAAAAAATTAAGATATTATAAGGAGGCGATTGACACTAATCTAGAAGATCAATAGTATCTCTTGTTTTAACTAACATAAAGAATA
Organism: Pinus taeda; assembly: GCA_000404065.3. Lineage (NCBI taxonomy): Eukaryota > Viridiplantae > Streptophyta > Pinopsida > Pinales > Pinaceae > Pinus > Pinus taeda. The sequence continues at coordinate 15,884 of APFE031501476.1, forward strand.
AAATCAACATTGTTAAAATAAAAATTAAAACTCATAAACTCCAGAATGAAACAAGGCATTGGATAATTCCTATACATTATGGGATGTAGGAATTTTTCACCATTGTAACACTAAGAAGATTGAAGATAAAAGAACTTGAATCTTGGAATATCTTATGTACGCTAGTATCCATGTGTGATCATTCTTCATGTGATAATTAAGAAGAATAACATCATCCATTTTAATAACATGACATAATATAATTTAGATGTAATCATTTCTATATTTAGATAAAAATAGAATTATATATGTGTGTGTGATGACCATTTTTAAATTGTACTATTATTTAAAAAAAAATTTAGTGAAAAAAAAACTATATATTAATATTCTAACAAGGATTCTAATTAATAATTCAGTTATTTTCCAATATTTACTAGCATAATCATAAAAATTAAATGAAATGTTAAACTCCCATAACAATCAAAATATTTATGTGTCATCGTAACTATAATAATTTGTAATATTAAAACATAAGACTAATAAAAAATTGGAACAACAATGGTAAAACCTTAATTTCATCATTAACGTATATAGTTAAAAAATATTCTCAAATATTAAATTTACACATTTATAATTTTCTATATTATATTATAATATTTATATTTATATATATATATATATATATATATATATATATATATATATATATATATTTCTATTAAAATTAATTATACCTAACTAAATAATTATAAAAACACATTTTTATTAATAAATATATAATTATAAATTATATATAAATCATTTTTAAAACAAATTCTACTCCTAGTTATAAAATTACATATAAATACTAAAATTTACATAATTATATAGCACATAATAAATAATATATAATATCTAATAATGTACTTTTCATAGAGGAATTGTTTTCTATAAAATGAAATACTTTAGTGATTTTAAATCCAAAAAAAATTAACAAACATTATCCATTGAATGTAAGTGTTAAAAATACTAAAAAGGTTTTTCTATTAAAACTATCATTGTAATTAAATTAAGTTCTTCCATACTTTTTTTATTAATTATTTTATTTAGGTTAATCTAAAGTGTAGTTTTAAAAAGTGGAAAACAAGATAACAGTGAAACCAAAATGAAAAATATAAGTATTATTCTTTCAGATCTTTCAAATAAAACAATTCATATATATAACAAGACGGGCTGCGGGGCAGCGAGTCCCTGCCCCAGCCTGCAGCGTATCAATAACTTAGAAAAAGTGGAAGATCAGCACTAAGGCCCGTAAACAATAGATTCGCGGTCGTTCGCATGAGCGAAACGTGGCGGTTGCTGCCTCCTCCGTCGGGACGCCTGTTGCCACATAAGAATGAATAATGCTTCAAATTTTGAGACCTCTTCGGAGGAAAATCCTTGTTCTTACTGCCTGACCTCTCATGATGATCTGTGTCACGCTGATTATGAGCTGCAATTTAAATTATTTCAGATGAAACATTCCCATATTGAGCTTGCAGACAAGTTGCAGACCCTTCAATTTCAGTTCTCTCGTCTGCTCGATGAGGTTGATGCCTTGAGGAGCATGATAATGGATTTTTGGTACTAGCAGATTTGGGCATTGTACTTACAGTGGCAGAGGTGTTTTTGGAGAGGCATACCCTAATGGAAGCTGTTACAGCCTGTACATGCCTTTGTTTTGGTCAAACAGTAGATAGGATGCGCTGTAGCGGCTTGATTGTGGCATTTTCCCAACATAACAATCACTGTACAACAGTATAAGTAGAATAGAAGTGCTATATTTGGATTTCAGTGAGTGCATGGTAAATATCTGAGGCGGAAAAGGTAGTTTGCATGCTATAGTATAGTACAGTGAAATAAGAGGCAGGGGTGTGCTGTGGTACTTGCTCACAGTTTGCCCTCATGATCTCAAATAGAGAAATAGCAAAGATAGTGGGTGTATGTACACAAGATCTGGAGAGGTAAACCCTGTATCTGCTTGAAAATTTTATAATTTCTAAAGATTTTCGGCTTCCAAATTATACCATGTTTTTTTAATGCCATTGTTGACTGATGGAAATATATTGAACATTGAAAGCAACTTGTAGTATTGCTTGCACAACATAAGTTTGCGAAGCGTGTCTTCCATTCCACGTGCAAATTCTTCTAATTTCAAAAGATCTTTTTCTCATATCCAAAATGTCTATGTTTCCCCTAGATTCATCATCTTTTCTAGTGTAGCTTACCTTTTATTTGTGTGCATCCTTGCGGTTTCTGCACTCAAAGGCATATATAGCAGTCTAAATTCTCCATAGTAAAATATTCGTGTCCAGCTCTTTTCGAACTTTCAAATTGGCTTTGTAGACGTTCTCGCTGGAGCTGCAAATTAGTAACATAGATCTAATTTCTAAAATTAATAAACATGTGTCTTCAATTCAATAGAAATTCAACCTCATAGTAAAATACTTTTATTATTGCTTTTGACCATTTGAAATTTGTTACCTAGAGATTCGTTTGTAAATTGATTTCTGATGGTGTGAACTACATGTGATTATTTTTATTTTCTGATGTAAATCTCTGCCTTCTATAGATTTTTATATGAATGTTGCATTCATGTATTATTGACCACCGGATCCAGAAAGGCGCGACTCCATGCAAGAAAGGGTGATCTTGCTACTCCACGCTCCGATGACAGCTGGCAAAGCCACAACCCTCAAAGCACGACACTTGGTCAATATGCATTCAAATGCCCATGCAGGCTGGCAGAACGCTTAGTTTTATACTTTTGGTCATGTTTCAAGCAAATTTTTATACTTCTGGTCACGTTTCAAGCAAAGGGCTATTGACATCAGAAATGCATCCATGGAGAAAGTGTTTCCAGCTTCTGCTGTTTTTTCTGCATATAATTTTGTGTAGTTTCTCGTCTTGAACCCGTCTGTTGTTTCTCTTATGCAAGCGAGCGAGTTCATCTTCAGGCGAGCGTGAGATTGACATCATAAATGCATCCATGCAGAGTGCTTCTGCTACTCTGTCGACATATAATGTTTCCTGCTTCTGCTATTTTTTCTGCATATAATTTTGTGTAGTTTCTCCTCCTGAAGCCGTCTGTTGTTTCTCTTCTGCAAGCGAGAAAGCGAGCGAGTTCATCTTCAAAAGGCTATGGGTTGTCTTTCTAGCTTCTACTGGTATGCTAGAGAGAATTTCGGGCCTCTAATACAGCAGGTTTATGCCATGGAGGAAGTAGTTAGGTTTTTTGTAAGCAGTTAGGTTTTTTGTCGAGAAGTTCGAGGAAAAGCCTTTCGAGATTTTTCATTTTGCAGATACACAGGTATGCGTACCACCTTTTCCTTGCAACTATAAAATGCCAATTAATTTTCTTTTCATTTTACTCCAGCTTATGAAATTCACTTTGAATGCAATTCAAATCAGGAGAATAAATGCCTCGGATAATATCTGTGTTTTTGGTGACTAAATTACCGAAAGGATAAATCCAGTTTTTTATTTGGGTTCTTCGCTAGTAAATTTAGCATCAGAAAAGCAGATGGTTTAGTTTTAGTTCATTGCAATAAATTAGTAAAAAAAAAGATGATATAGTTTTTGTGTTTTGTAATCGTCTAATTAGGGCTCCCTATAATTTTACCCTTTTTGTTTGAGGTTTTTAGAAGGTAGGTAATGTGATCAATAAGATCGACAGTTGTGTGCCACAAGCACTTAAATCATGGACTTGTGAAATTTAGGGGGAAAAAAAAGGACCCGAAGTTGCCAGGTCTGTCGTGACCTAAGTTCGACAAGCCGTGGAAGTGGAAAATATTAAAGAACTAGGGAAGACTTTGTATGCGAAATCTGAATCCTCGGCGAAGAACTTGTATAGCAAGTGTGAGGCTGTTGCAGAGGGATGGTGCTTGTTGGCTTGGTACAAACTTCGCCAGGTTCCTTTTGTTCCGCTACTTGTAGAGGCGCGTTGGCCTGCACATTGTGCCTGTGTAAATCTGTCACTGTTCATTTCCTCTAATTTATTTGTTGATGTCATTTATGTTCCTAATATTAGTTTATATGAAATATCCAGGATTTGCAGATGAGAAAGCTATGATAATTCTTGCGGAAGGCTGCCGGAAAGATTGTTGTCAAATTACTTCAATCAGAAATTTCTGAAAGTATTTACCTGATGGGCGGCGTGGTGACTTTGCAGGCGGCAACACCGGGTTCGTTTTGACGACATTAGAGAGGCCGCTGCAGCAGCACTGAGAAGGCTCCTGGGCGCTCCCGGTCACGTAGAAGCTCATGTAGAACCCGCAAGAAGAATAAGACCACAAGACCAGCACAAGACCAGGTTCAACAAGCGCACCGTGGGGAGTATAAGAGAGCTTCGGGTGGTTTCGGGGCAGTTGGCATCTGTTAGATGTGGTGGCAGGCGTGCATGTAAGAGGTGGCAGGGGCGCTATTGTATTGTACCTAGTGCGCCATACATTTCCTAACATTAAATGTTACGAGATTAATGCTAAGGATGAAGATAGCATTACTTCATCCAGCGTTCGAATTTCTCTAATTACTTGTACATATGCCCATTGTTTCCTAACTTTTGAGCCTCCATACCTCGTTTTGAGGCCAAATAAGATGAAAATGGTTTTGATTCGTTAAAAGCGAACGGAAATATAAAATATTGTATCGCATCCGAAGAAACTTTGTTTTAAGTTTGTTTTAAGTTCAAATAGTTTATTGGTTTTCGAGTGAGACTAATTGTCACCGACCAAAACCGATTGCTATAGTCCCTGCCAGGGCCGGAGGGCAGGGACTAATAAAGATTTATATATTATAATAATAATAAATGGCATTCATCACTTAATGAATTTTCATACTTTAGTAGCTTTAAATCCAAAAATCCTAACAAACCTTATCACTTCGATGTAAGTGTTAAAAATAGATTTTCATACTTTAGTAGCTTTAAATCCAAAAATCCTAACAAACCTTATCACTTCGATGTAAGTGTTAAAAATAGTAAAAAGGTCGTGTATTAAGACTATTTATTAAAGTGTATTAAAAGCATTGTGATTAAATTAAGTTGTTCTATACATTTTTTTTCATTTTTCTTCTTGGTTAATTATCAATTTAATGTAAATATTAAAAATAGTAAAAATATCGTGTATTAAGACTATTTATTAAAGTGTATTAAAGCATAAGTTGTTCTATTCATTTTTTTTTTTTAATTATTTATTTAGGAATAATCAAAATTTAATTTAAAAATTGAAAAATATAATAATAATTAAACTGAAATAAAAAATAAAATATTGTTGAATTGAGATTTCTGTGATCCATATTCAAGTTTAAAAGAAATTTTTCGGGGTAAATCACAAGATAAATCATTTATCGAGGAGTTTCGAACCAACTAGTGTGGTTCATCACCCTGAGGATGAACCACACTAGTTGTTTTGAAACGCTTGCACAAATGATTTATTTTGTGATTTACGCCGAAAAATTTCTCTTAAATATAAACAATATTTTTTCAGATCTTTCAAATAAATCAATTCATATATATACATAATAAAAATTCATATCCTATAATAATAAAAAAAGCATTCATCACTGAATGAGTTTTCACAAAATGAGATACATCTGCTAGTAAAAATATGAAGTTTTTGCATTATCTATGAGAAGGAAATAAAAATACAATTTCAGAAACCAAATATGTCCGATATATTTATAAAACTAATAAATTATACAATAAAATTATAGTTTGGTTTTTATGGAGTTGTTTTTAGTGTGATTTTTTGGAAATTTTTACACTCTGTTTTTTTAGTTAAATTTCTCTAAAATCCAGCAGGAATTTATTGAAATCAAAAGTTTTATGAGTAATCTTATGCAATCTAAATGCTCTAAAAGTTTTTGAACCTGCTGAATCCATATATATAATCAAAAAACTAGTTTAAATAACACAAATCAAGATTTCATCTCAAATTTTTCCACCACCGGAAAGTCCAAAAAATCACACTAAAAACAACTCGGATTTTATAATTTAGATATATTCTTTCTTCTCAAAATTTACCCATGAATAACATGATGGTTATAATTAATCAACTAGAGTTGCTCCAAAACTGAGCCCAAAAACAAAAACAAAAAAAAACACGAGGCGTACCACCATACGATCCTTGAGGGTCTGCAGGGTTGAATGCTTGCGCGCTACGAATAAAGAGAACAAATTCTCTTACTTTTTAACCAGATGCATGTATATTACTGCAAGGCGGCGAAAGTAGTTACTGGAATCCAATGCTTCGACAGCATATTCTGCCACCATGGAACGATACAACAGCGTCCGAAGACTGTAGAAATCAGGGCTGAAAATGTCTATGAGCAGTAAATGCGTTCGTTGTATATGTTCATTATTAGATTTTAGTAGGTGAGTTATTCAACGGTGTGAGCATATATAACCCGGTGCATTGGGCAAGTCAGTTATTTATTATCCAAACATATACAGCCCGGCTCATTAGGCAAGCCAGTTATTTATTGCCTGCCCACACACCAGAAGACCACAGAGAGCGTGTAGGGATGTGAAAGGTGCGAATATAACCCGTACCTGATAGCCTTTGGTACAAATTAAACCTATTTTTGCAGCATTTACTTGCCATTTACTCTCTTCCTGGCTACATACGGCTACCAGAAAATGGTGAAGGTTCAGCGTTTGACCAGTAATTTAGGTCTTGTAGGTTAACATTCACAAAATATTAATTAAGTGAGAAAAGTCCATATAGTACTAGAAATTGACCATCAGTAGCTGGAGAAAAATAAGCATGTCAGTGCAAAAACAAGAAGTACACTAACTATGATTATCATAAGAGTCCAGTAAAATTGTCCGCATAAAACCAAGTGAACTGATATAAAGGAAACTATTTTTCAAAGAAAATGATTCAAGAAGAAGCAGAGGTAAGAGTTCTTTTTAGATAAGAGTTTGCCCTTGTATTTCATTTCTCCTAAATGTGATGGAAAGTGAGATAATGGAATTTTTCCTTTAATGCCATTAACTTATCTGGTAGAGAACACCTCCAAATCAGCCATTGTATAATGCATATTAAATCTACATAGATTTGTAAATGAAAGATCATTGTAAAACGCATGTTAAACCCAAATAGACTTGTAAATGAAAGATCTTTTTATTAATAGTGAAAGCAAGAAGAGTCTAGCATGTTATGAGCTCGGCTTTAGTATTTGTGTCATGTTCCAAGTTAACCCAAATCTATAAGGCTTATATCCTTGGAGTCTAATGAGGGCACCTCCACCACACACATCTTCTTGAGAAGCTCCATCAAATAAGCTTTTCAAACAATTCTGATTATTTATGGGAAAACTAGACAATATGGAAGCATTGGAGAGTATAGACCTGGAAAACTCCTTTACAAAGCTTATAATTCTCGGAATTACCACCTCAATATTAATAGATAGGTTTTCAAAAAGACATTTGTTTCTAATTCTCCATAAACCCCATGCTATAAACATGGGAAGAGTTTTTTGACTACGCATATTTGTGTCCTATAACCAAAGATAGTTTTCAAAAGAATTAAAAGAAGACAAAACACGTAAGTTAGGAATATCTAGAGTGTCATGCCAAACTTCCTTTGAAACAGAGCAATGAACAAAGAGATGTTCAATTGCTTCCAATTCTGACTTACAAAACAACAGATGTTAGGACCCGAGAAACCTCTTTTCAAAAAATAATCTAAGGTGAGGATTCTATTCTCCAACAAGAGAAAATGAAAACACCTAGTTTTTGTGAGAGTTTCCAATTCCATAATTTTCTATGCTACTAAACGCTATACTTTGAAGATGTAGAAACTAAAGAGGCATAAGTTTCTAATTTGTAACTTGTACGTTGGCAATGTTTCAACTCCAAATAGGGGAATCCTCCACCTCACTTAGTAAAATACCATTTACATAAAGGCCTTTGATAAAATTGTCCCATTCCAATGCAAAATTTCCAGAGAAGCCAAGATCACTAGCATTCAACCAACAACTAGCTAAATGACTATTATGCACATGATTTTTAATGTGGCTCAACTTGAAAATTTCTTTTAAGTTAAAAGAATTGATCAACTCTATTGAAAGAAGGAAATAATCGAGACCTCCAATGAAAGGATCATGTCCAAGAATAATCAAATTCCCTTTCCCGACCTTCCAGGAAATCCAAGAGACGAGACCAGAGAAGGATTCCTTGACACCTTTCCAAATAATTGAGCCTTGGGTTGGGAAGTATTTGAATTAAATTGTCTAAGCTAGTTAGCAATAGATCTGTTTTTCAAATACTTAGCCAAGTAACAATTTTTTGCCAAAGATCGAAGCCATTTAAAGCTCTCCGTAAACTCTACAAATAGAGGGTAGCTACAAACTAACATAGATTCTTGAAACCCCATCCCCTTGAGGATTTAGGTTGTGATAATGACTCCCACCTAACCAGGTGTACTCCTTATTTCTCCCTTTTGTCAGTCCACATAAAACTAAACATCCTTTGTCTTATTTTATTAATTATGTATTTAAGAATTTTTATAAGAGACATCCAATAAATTGGGATACTTTCTAAAATATCCTTTGCTAGGATCATCCTTCGCCCCAGGTAGAGGCACCTAAAACACTAATTAGAGATTCTATTATCAACTTTTTCAAGGAGTCAAGTCTAGTCCTCCTTAATGTAGCAATTATGTTTCAAGAAAACCCCTAGACATTTAAGACCTTTGGCTACATCTTCCACTTTATAAGGTAGAATGGACTTTATATAATCGTGAATGTCATCCTGGACTCCATTCTAAAAAAATTGGATTTTTGTAGACTTACCTCCCTACTAGAGGCTTGGCTGAAGAGAGTGATAATTTTGGAATAACATTCCCATTCAGTAGTAGTTCCATTCCTAAATATCAAAACATCATTTACAAAGAGGAGATGAATTATATGTATAGATCTTGTCATTTTGACCCCTTTAATGTTTCCTACTCTTTTGCTTTGAATGATTAGTCTACTCAAACCTTCAATTATAATAAAAAAACACAAAGGAGAAAAAGGGCAACCTTGTCTTAGCCCCCTTGAGCTGCAAAAAAAATTGGAAGGGGAATAATTTACCAGCATGTTGAGATTACACACCCCATGATCCAATTAGTCGCTCCATAATAAGGCCAATTTGTCGCAAAATTAGTCTTAAGAATGTCCAATTAACTTTATCATACGCTTTGACCATATCCATTTTCAAAATTAAGGCTTCTAGTTTTCCTAATTTTATATAGTGGAGGATTTCTTTAGCCACTCCAATGACATCGTGAAAGGAAACCAAACTATTCCAATGAAATAATCTTTGCAAGTTTATCTCTTAGTCAAATAGATAAGATATTATCAATGACTTTATATATCAAATTACACAAAAAAATCAACCTAAATTCATTATATTTCTCAGACTTATGACACTTGGGAATTAAAGTTATAAAAGTTGCGTTAATAGCACCCGTAACCAATCCTTTCCTTTTGGCCTCCTCCACCACATGCAAGATCTCATCACTCATCAAATAAATTAAAACATAGGTACAAGTCAGTATTCCACCCATCTAGACCGAGGCTTTTATCTTTAGAAAATCATTTTAACACCCTCTTAACTTCATCCAAAATTACAAGCCTTCCAACTCTAGTAGAGTCTTCTTCCAAAAAGAAGGTTGGGAAATTTTGTAGAACTTGCAACCAAGTTTCTATAGTATGATTACCAAGATCCTTAACAAGGCCCATGAAATGCTCCCTAGTTTCCTTCTTGAGATCTTTTTGAGAGCTTTTAATGACACCATCCCCGTTCTTAATCTCCCAAATGGGGTTATTAATTCTCCTAAAGTTTACATACTTATGAAAAAAAATTACATTTTCATCACTCACCTTAATCCAAATGGCTCTTCTTTTTAGCCTCCATTCCTATTCTTCAAGTTTTAAAATCTAGGATTTTTTCTCTTCCAACTTACTAAGGTACCTCTTCAAGAAAATTTGAATTTATGTAAGCCTGAAAAATTCTATCAAATCCAAATTCTATACGAATCAGATATGCTTTCCATTCTTTTTTTTTGGACTTGTCCCATACCTTTACCCCATGTTTTAGCGTATTCATCTTACTCACCCAAAACTCCATGGCACAAGTCGAAAGTTTTGTTGAAAAGCTCCAGCCAATAATTTCTAACCAAGGAAACAAATGACTTATCTTTCAGCCAAGAGTGGTTGAAATAAAAGGGCAATGCACCTTACAAGATTCAAAGTCCAATGAAAAAAGACTAGGGAATGATCAAAGATGCTATTCATATTGATCTAAGATAGGAAGCTACCCAATTTGTTAGTAAGAGACTTTGCAACAAGGAATCTGTCAAGTCTCTTAGCAATCCCACACTGTCCCACCCGGACATTTGTCCATGTTGGTCGTGTTACCACTCAAGGGGATCCTAAAGGAACAACTGCTAGGTCAAGGGAAACAATGGAGAAATAGCCCATTGTCACCTCGGCTAAAGCTCCCTACTCTTTATGGACTTTCACTGATGCGAGGAGACCCGGTGTGAAGGGAATCACAAGATGAATGAGTCAATAAAGGGAGAAAGGGTGATTCCTAAGGGCCTATTCGCAAGAGGAACTCAATTTTTTGGTTTGCTTGCTTGAGAAACAAGGCGTAAGGATCTCTAAGAAGGTCCAGGGGGATTTCAAGGGTTAGGTTTTGTGGATAAGACTTGTAAAGGTGGAGGCTATGTCTAGGAAATCCTTGTGAAAACTTATATACCAAGTGGTCTTTGTGAAATTATCTTCAAGAGGTTGTGGGACCACACGGGACCAAATGGACCCCAAAATTAGGTCAAGAGAGTAGAATTAATCAATCAAGGGTATGCTTGACCTAAATGAGGAGAATAAGGAGATCAAAGGAATAAATTTCTAGAATCTTAATGCAATGACCTTAATGAAGACACTAGCCAAAGGAATCAAAGGGCAAGAATTAATCTCAAAGCTAGGGCTTGAAATATCTCAAGATCCCATTGTCAGAATGGCTTCAAAATTGGAGGGCTTCTATGAGACACAACAACATAGTAGAGGCTAGGAGATCAAAAAAAATTGATGGGTATCTTGTGAGAAATGCAATGCCCTAGGTCCCTTATGCAGGCTAGGCCTAGAAGAAAGAGGCAGAGGTGATAAAGGGTGTTATTTATGTTGATCACCTATGGAGGACTAGTGCATAATCCTTTGGGATAAATGGATTCAAGATGGTTCCAATGCTTGGGATGGTTTCACTTCATCAAGGAGGCCTCTACAAAAATTATGCATGGCAATTAGGGCATCAAATAATTGCTTCAAGGTATATATACTTCGATGTGCAATATGTGATGACTTGTCAAGATAAAATTTGAACAAAATATCTCTAGGAACATTCACTTATTCAAACATGGCCCATGACATGATGCAACTCTAATAAAAGACAAATTTCCATCATTTCACACAAGAAAAGCAACAAACTTTAGCCTAGTATAGCGAAATTCCCTAGAAACATGCATGTGACATAAGAAATGATAAAAGAGAATTAAAAGAGAACTTACATGTGAGAACAAGTATATCCAATCATCATCATATGCCAATATAGAATCTCCAAGACAAAAATGAAGAGATCCAAACATCAAAATTCATCCATCCATCTAATTTCATCCTCCAAAAAGAATAGCGAAAATATCACAAGAGAGAATGATCTAATCCAAGTGGTGATGACAGAAATGAATCACCTCTCATATATTTATACACTTCCTAATGAATTCGATCTAGCTAATTGGGCCTAATTTAGCCCCTAAAATAAAATAATGTGCATAATAACAAAACTTTTGGTGACAAGTCCACCAAATTGCTCAATAATGTAAAGATAAGCCTCTCAAGTGGGTCGAATGATCAACAAAATGAATTGTTGGGCCTTTGAGGAGGCTTGATGAAGTCCAATGGGTGCCATGATGAAGAAGATGACTCCAAACATAGTGGACAAGGGGTTGGCCCCTTGTTATCCAATCAAGAACTTGTGGTGCTCCCAAGTGGGTGTGGGGCCACAAAGACATCCTCATGGGTCTCCAAAAGGATAAAATATTCGTGTAGACCATTTGTAAGGGCTGGAGTGATGACATAAACCATCCATCTATAGTAGGAGGCATCCTGGAACATCTACCAAGTGTATGGTGCAATCGTGGATCGGACTAGGCATGGTGGACTTAGTGCATCATCCTCATCTAAAAGGTGGAACATGAGCAACCAAAAAAAATAGTTAGGGATCCATGAAGTGATATATGCTATGGTGTAGGCTCATGGCTCTCAATGCTCATGCTACAAGTTCTAATGTGGCCCTCTAGAGGGATAGGACCCCCAATAGGAGGACCAACCACTAAATTAATATCCACCTACAATCTTGCATAAGATCCAATGCGTCCCCTTTCCCTCCAATACAAAAAATCATTAGAAGAATCAAGTAATAATGCTTACAAGTTACAGGATCAATGGAGAATTTCATGGTGGCATGCCCTTCCATAGTGGTCTTTGACACATACAAGTGTCTCCAAGCTCAAAGGGGGTTAACCAAAGACCCTATTAGGGGGTTTCAAACTCATGTCCATAGTACATCTTTTAAGAGGTTGGTGGCACATGATATAATGAGGATCAAGGAATCATCTAGACCACATGTCAAGGTACATTGGGTAGCTATAACAAGGGAAGCCCACACCTAGGTATATGAGTGTAGGAGGGAGACAATTGTGGTATTGTTGTATCAGATACAACCACCCTCCAAAATTTTACCTTAGCTTCATTTTGGAGCCTCCCTACCAACCATACTTAGCAGCATGTCTTGCAATGTTAAGTACATAGGCTTTAGCTGAGTTTCAGTGGCCTACTAGCCTGTGCATGTCAACTTGTTTTCCTCCCACACGTAGGCTGTCCTCTAGAAATTGCGCAATCATGTTGGATTGCCTGCTAGGCTCCAAAATTACACAATCCATCTAGACATCCCTCCCTCAGGAAATTGCGCAATCGAGCCCAACATTGGGCCTCAACTCACAAATTACACAATTATGGGAGACAATGACCTGTTGGCCCCAGAAATTGCGCAATGCCTAGGGGACAACCAGTCTTTCGCAGCCCAGAAACTGCGCAAATCTCATCCCCGGGCTTGCAGACTGTTGCATGTGCTTTCAGGTTGACCGGTTCAGTCTAGGACTAAGCAATCATGATTTGCATGCATGGGCTACTTTTCTCGAAAATGAAAAAAAAAAGTAAAAAGTAAAAAGCATCCCTAGATTTTAGGGATCCACTTTTAGCAGTTGGAGGTTACATGCAAAAGCCATTTTGGAAACCTCCTGCTAAGTGTCGTTGTTTCTTAGATTTATGGCATGTGTGTCATAACCTCGATCTTATCAAAACTCATTCATTCGATGTTGCAGAACTCATTCCTCACATCGATCTTGGAGCTCTGACATCCCACATCACATATAGAAGTCCTTGACACATTCATCTCAACCCTTCCAGTTAAGTTCGCTTTTCATGTATTTTGCTTCTTTTCTGGTGCTTTTTGTATTTCAGCTTCTATGAGTGTCATCTGTTTGGTTTCAATGAATTCTTGTTCTTGTTTTGATGTATGTTAGCTTGTAGAAGCATTGTTTCAGTTTTCCTTTGCATCTGACTACTGTCGCATGCATGACATTATTTCTGCACTAACAGTTGTCATTGCGGTGACTCGCTTCATGCACATGATCACTTTCCCATTTTTGG